>WEIU01008015.1:12225-37416 GCA_013389925.1 Aegithalos caudatus | reverse complement strand
GCACCCCTCACTGGGTGGAGCATCTCACAATGGGATGATGTAATGTGTCATGTCACTGGTGAGCCTTAATGGCCCATTACCAGAAAGCATCAGCCCCACAACTCGTGTTTGGCCACCTCTTTGTTTTTGGTCAAGTATTCATAAGCACCCATAAGCACCCAGCAGTAAGTTCCCAAGCAACCCAATGGAAAAAATTCCACAAACACAAAGGAAACAAATCCAACCCCCAACAAACATAAACCTAAACCAGGACACACACACACACATGTTGATGCCAAAACTTTCTTTTGTGGAGATATTGAGAATAACTACTAAGGAAGGGATAAAAGTGGTCTTTACATTCTGTAACCATTGCTTTCTGCCATTGTCCTGCTCCTATTTTTGTCATCATTTTTGGCATCCTAGATCAATTTCTGTTCCTAAGCCTGATTAAGCACTAACACTTCCCAAGACTTGCATTTCTCATCCATACCCTTCTGTAAACCTTTCTTCCTGTTTGCACTATGACAAGTGGTACCCATAGGTAGAGAAAAATACCAGGTATAGCACCTGCCCTCTCCAGTCAGATACCAGTCACCAGGTTGATGCAGCTGCCTCACACCTTTCTCTTCTGAGCTCAGAGAAGGTCCCTGCAAGAGCTGTTTCTTGGTCCTGGAGATCTGTGACTTCACAGGTTTTTTTGCTCCAACACAGAGTGGAAGTACAGAAAAGGCCTTAAACTCAGAATTTGTGGTAACATTAAGATGCTCAAGTGAATAAACTAAAGAATTTCCACAAAAAGTATTGCAAGTGGTTTTATTCCAGCTTTGGGGGTATCTCTGAACACCCTGAACAGTAGAGCTGACCTCTATTTCCTAGTGTCTGCACACAAAAAAATTGATTGAGGAAAAAATATGTTCTTTAAAAAATCAACTTCTTTGCAACTTAATACGACTCTGATCACCCATGTAAAATGAGTCATGTTTTATTGCAATCTTCTCTTACCCTGACCTCCTTCATTCAGACACACCTCATGGAAAGAGAGGTGGAAGCACAATTTCAAGGGCAAGAAGCAGGTAATAATATTAAATGGCCATGGTGGGACTGCAGCAATGGATTGAACAGATTGGATTTGCCCAGTGCACCAAAATGCCCATTCAGTCCTCACTTCTTTACAGGCTGCCTTTCCAGTCCCTCTGTGCTATATTTCATGGTCAAATTCAGGTGATGACATGGACAATTTAGTGTCTGAGTTCTTTCTAACCCAGGACATGGTGTTGTAATTACACGCTCCAGCACAGGCCTGCATTCCGAGATAACAAACAACCTTGTAAAAGAGGGGGTTAAAATCCTCTAATAAAGTGCAGTTCCCTTCTCCACAGGCTGAGAGAGCCGAACAGCAAAGGAAATTCCTCTGCATCACTCTGTACCTGAAAGTGCCAATCGGAATGAACCCAAGTCATGCCAGAAATTATCCACCAGGAGCTAATGGCCACTAAAAGCACAGTTTCTTCTTTTGCCCTAAGTGCTTTGCTACAGGCTTGATGCAAATGCAGTTTTCATAAGTAGCTCTTTTACTTCTGACAACACTACTTCTGTCTCTGGTCCTGCTCGAAACACTCCTCATTGAGCATCAGAGGCTTGTTCCATAAAGCAGTTTTCACGCAGGCAAATGATCTCCCAGCACACACTCACTAAATCTACACCCAAATCATCTGCATTTCCATGCTTTGGTCTCAAGATAGTCATAAAGGACTGCAGGTTAAGACTGCAAAATACTGTGGGATGCAAATTACAGGAGAAAGTGCCCATGTTTCAGAAGGCAGAAGAAACATGAACATAGAAGATCACACACATTTTTTTAAAAGATATAATTAATGGAGACTTGATAGGGGCAAGATGAGGCTTGTAGGTATGAATATAATTACATAGCCGCTTGGAAAATTGCCTTTTTTTGCCAGGATCAGCTTTAACATTCATTAAAAATGTGAGAGTTACTGCCTGGTGTATTTGTTAAAAACTTAGTTACCACTGCCTCAGCCACAGCTAGGTCTCTTTTGGGGTCCTTCAGCTCTCAGTCCTTTGTCCAAGTACGAAACAACAAAGCATTTCCACTTCTGGACTAGGTTGTCAAAGTTTATCTTTCTGCCATTTGCCTTTTAATAGCCCTTGGGTATTTGTATTCTTTAATTTGAGCCACTTCGTGCTTGTCTTTTCTTTTTTTTTCCCTTATAGTCTATTTATACATATGAGTGCATTCACAGCAAGCATCCCAAAAATCAAGAGACAGTATTCATGTATAGAGAAGACACTTCCTTTTCCCTTATACTTTTCCAAGCTCTGTCATGAACAGATGTTATTTTATCTTCAGGCCAACTGGAACAACAGTTCTAAGAAGTATGAACCATATCATTCATCTCAGCACAGTGTTAATTCGAGGTCAATCTATACATAGGCGGGAACTAAAAAAAGACCAGTCCTATAAATCATACCTGCAGTTCAAGTGTGCAGATGAATATTTTGGAGGCTTCTCCACACACTAACTTGATTTTGTTAGTAAGTCATGACCAGGATAGGTAACAGACAAACCCTGATATTATCCCCAGTGTTTCCAGTGCAAATCTGATGGAGATGAGTTTAACAGAGAAAAGCCACTCTGAATGTAAAAACACAACATCGTCACACCAAGATTGACTGGTAAACTCACATTTAAACCCAAGTTGCTATTTTGGTGCCAGTTTGGATGCACAGATGCCCTCCAACACTTGAAGAGAACAGTTCTGATGTCATTAAACTTAACCTTTTCATTCCTGCTCCCAGGCCCCCATTACTGATTTACTGTGCATCACTTTATTGCCACATACAAACTGGCAGAGGAAGCACAAGGCGTTATATCTCTCTTCTTTCTCCATCAAAAACCAAACTCACCAGAACTCTAGGGCCTTCTGGGGATAGGTTCTCAAGTATCACCCTGAGCTGGAAGGGTTGCTCTGGTACTCCAAAAGATGTACCTGCCCAGAGCCACCTCTTCTCCCCAGGCAGCTCCCAGAGAGAAACAAAGACCTTGGACATCTCACACACTCTTCCCACAAACATATCTTCCTTTCTGCTGTACAGAAAATGATGGAAGAGAAAGAATGTATTTGGGGTGCAGGGAGGATCAAGGTAGTTGTGGGCAGAGACTGCAGGAGGGAAAAAAAGGGGAGTGATCTTTCACCAGTGGATCTGAAACAAGGCAACAGAGCAGCTGGACTACTCTGTTGAGGGAAAGGATGAAAGAAGCAGAAACCAGAGAAGAAGGAAAGGAGTTTGGGAATGCATGGCCCATAGAAAGGTGGGGGGATGAAAAGAAAATTAATTTCCAGGTGAAGATAGAGTAGAGAGGGAATGAAGATGAAGCAGGGGAAGAATTAAACTTGTGATGGCAAAATGTTGGCCCTAGCAGAAAATTGGCATTGCACCAGTGGTGATTAATTACAGTGCCTTTTTTTCATCGCAGGCTTGTTCTTTTTGGAATACAACAATACATGGTTTCATTATATGCAGACTCTGAGAACAAATTTAAAAGAAATGCTCCTCATCCACATTACTGTAAATATGGCTTCAGCACTCTGTGCAAGGTCCGTTGTGTTTTATGGGTGCTGAGCCTCAAAAGCTGGCTTGATAAATAGCAGGACTTTTTTTAAAGGCCAGCAGAGGAAAACTGCTAGTGATGTAAACAACAATGTTTACAATATTTATTACCTGATTGAGCACATTGCATAAACACACCAAAACCCTGTGCACAAGCAATCACTGACATATCTACTCCATGGCTCTGGAGCCCAAATGAAAATATGTACAATAAAGCAGCAGTCAGCCACGAGGGAACAATCAAGTACCTCATGATGAAACAAAATTGGAAGCCTTTACACCTTCTGGATTCTGAAAGCAGATTTTTTAAAAGACTATTTTAGAGCTAAATGATACTTTGAAAGACATCATAAAAATTTGTTTTCAAATGAAAGAGAAAAAGGGATCCTTCCCTTTTGAAGTGATGGATGTTCCTAGGAACTGCAATTCACTACAGAAGTTTCCAGTGATAGCAAATAATATTGTATTGGCAAGCTCTTAGGTGGCAGGCTGCATTGCATGTCCAGAAGTGCTATCTGATGGTGATTTCACAGGGGGAATGAGCATCTCTTATGCCAAGCTATTATCTTAAGCCTCTGATAACAAAACTGAAATGGCTGAATACAAAATGCATCCTAACAGTAGGGATAAAGTCAAAGAATTCAGTTGGACAATGACTTTGCAATCCTAGCAGAGGATTTAGATAAATGTGACTATTTTTTCATTCAATTAGCTCATTGATAATTGATATATAAGGTTTGTAACACAGCTACACACATGCACAGAGTACCATAGCAATATACATACAGCTACCAGATGCTGAAATAAAAAATGCACTAGTGAAACTGCCTAACTTCAAGAGTTAATGAGTTAAGTTGCCTTAACTCATTAAAGTTAAGATGTGTGTACAGACCAGGAGTGAAGTAGATATTGATGTGCCAAAAGTTTTCAGCATTGTTATCAATGCTCATGAGATATTATTAATACAAAAAATTAGTTTGTTACCAACTTGTGGCATTACATGTTACAGGGTACAAAGAAGCATTCTGGATGAACAAGAATTTTAAAAAGGAGACATGATAGTGAGGCCTTTACCAAAGTTGTGTTGATTCACACAAGTTGACTGTTGACTCTTCACTTAGAGTGAAGGGGATGGGTAACATCTTCACCTAGGACCATTTATGTGAAGATGCTCCTAGAAAAAGAAAACACTTAACAAGTAAGGTCATTGATTTGCAACAGCAAGCAATACCTTTGCTAAAGGTTTGAAGAAAACAAGGCCATTTCTGCATGAGGAGGGAAAGAAGGAACACAGACCCAAGAAAAACAAAAAACAAGTATTATCAAGATCTATCCTTATCTTCCCTCTTCCATAGGTTCCTTTTGCTTCTTCTCAGAAGAGAAGTGTCCTTTGCTCATCCAGCTAAAAAATCTGAGGGAAAAGAAAGAGAAAGAAGTTCCTGTCTTTATTCTTTCTCTATACCAGAAAACTTCCTCATCTTGAATTGCAACCATGGCAGTCTCTTTTTTTTACTGGCCTAGCCTCTCCAGAGTTCTCCCCACTAAAAACAACATCACTAAAGATAAGGTCCAGGTCCATAGTTTTGGCCACTAACCAGTGACATGAAGCCTAAGTCTTTTGAAGGCCCCCCCCTGCTCCTTCCAAACGTTCTCCATTTCAGCTGTGAGTATGTGACATGCAGGGTAATCCCGAATCATGAGCCTCGCTACATCAAGTAACTCATTTTTAATCCCTTGTGACTCTTACAGACACTGAGAATCTCCACACCCAGCATCTATTTCTTAGCTGTAAGAAAAACCAGCACCAGCCTCCCTCTAACATATCCATGCTGAGGGAGTAACACAGCCAGTGGAAAAATTTAAGGGTCTTTTGCCCAACTTTGAGGACAGAAAAAAAGTCAAGTACAAGAAGCCTGTTACAAGAAGCAATTGCTATAAAACTGTGGCCACCAAGGGACAAGACACCCCACTCCTCTTCTTCCTTGGTATGTTTCCACATTTCTCCAATGCCTGCTACTTCCTAAAATGCAAGATGTCCTCTTAAGTGCACTCAAACCTTCCTTCTCTGACTTGGCAACTTTTTAAGCTAGTCTTAAAATAAATGGCCTTAGCATCTTTTTCTAGATTCATCAGTGTTTATTACTCCATAAGAAGCTCTATCAGAACGAGACTCATTACTCCCTTGTCCCAGGGGAAAAAAACATTCCCTGAAATACAAAACCAAAACAACCCCAGTGAAAATTTTCTCTCAAGGAACCTTTCTTCAGTGAATGTGGTCTCAGGAAGCAGGTAGAGAGTAGCCCAACAGCAATAACAACAGGCCCTTCTGCAATTTTACAGGGCCATTTTCTTGAATGGCACAATTCCATCTGCCATAAACTTTCCCTCTCCTCCCTTGTCTTACCCTGTACCCACTATGTAGTGCCATCAGAGAGGACAGGCATTTGCCCCTGCAATAATGCAAAACAAGATCACAGAAAGCAGTAAGATTATCAGGAAGCCAGAATGGAGCTGCCATACAAGTGGAGATCCAAGGGTGACCCCAGCCCACGCAGGGTCGTGGAGATGGAGGGCAATACCAGGGGGCTGATAGCCACTGCTGCTGAGACCCCCAGGCAAGACAAGGTGATGGATCCTGTCCAGGGTCCAGCTGGGGCCTTAAGTGAGGAACATCTGGAGAAGAGGGACAGAGATGAGACTGGATATGAGGCTACAACAGAGGTCTGTAGATTCCTGAGCTGAGACAGAGCCCAGGGCCCATGGAAAGTGTTGGTGGGTGGAGTGAGCTCCCTGCCCAGGACTGACAGGGCACAAGTCTTATGAGCAGGAACTGAGGGAGCTGGGGGTGTTCAGCCTGGAGAGAAGGAGGCTCAAGGGGGACCTTACTGCTCTCTACAACTCCCTGACAGAAGGTTGTTGCAGCAAAGTGGGTGTCGGTCTCTTCTCTCAAGTAACCTGTGATAGGACAAGAGGTAATGTCCTCAAGTTGCACCAGGGGAGGTTTAGGATGGATATTAGGAAATTTTTTTTCATAGAAAGGGTTGTCAAGAAGTGGAACAGGCTGCCCAGGGAAGTGGCTGAGTTGCCATCACTGAAGGTACTGGAAAGATGTAGATGTGGCACTTGGGAACACGGCTTACTGGTGGGCACTGCTGGGTTGGACTTGATGGTCTCAAAGGTCTCTTCCAAACTAAATTCTATGATTCTGTAATTAGTGCATTAAGGACCCTGACCAAATATATCTTGATAAATTAAGGTGAATAACTTTTAAAATGAAGTCTTTGAGGAATTCCCCAACAGTGAGCTTTAGTCCCTGGGCTGCAGTTTTTGTACTTCTCACACAAAGCATCAATGAATTATTGCAGCACCAGCACGCAACCTCAGTAATAATAACATCAGTGATGTAGAGTCTCTTGTGTGTTGGACTGAAAGTGGCTTGGGACTCCTCAGCAGAGGCTTGTGGAAGCCAGATACTGCCAGTGAAGGGGAGAGATGATCCCCTGCCATGTCAAGACACCATGAAGATGAACAGAGAATATTTCTGTACAATTTTTGTTGAGTTTATTTTTCCCTTTAAAAATATTATTATCTGAGTTGAACTATTCCTTTGCCTAAAAGAAGATCTGTCAGCTTTCTTCAGTTTTCTGGGGCTTTAATAAACCTAATGTTTTGTAGACATCTTAACTTGTGGTATCTTCTGCATCTCTTGCCTAGTTTACTACACAGCTCAATTTTGATGTGCAACCACTGTGAAACATCTGAGCGGCAAAGCAAGTCTTGGTTCTCACCAGATGAGGAATTGTTCTGCATTAAGATGAATGTTATTCCTTGTTATTCCTTTCATTTTCTTTCTCACTGACTTCTCTAAGAAATGTCCCTGCTCCGTCTCCTGCACCTCTTCCTCTCTGCAGTGTTAAAAGGCAAGAGACTAACCCTGACTTACCTCCACTCCTGCCACAGACCAATGTTTCTGTGGATCCACCTCCCTTCATCTGCAATCCCGCTCATGTGGGATCCTTACTTACCCTTTGTCTGAAAAAGGACACACATCCTTCATCTGAATTTCTCATCAAAGGTGCAGGCCAAGGCACCACCCCACATAGGGGTAGGCAGGTAACACTGCACGTTGTCATCACTTTAATGTTGCAGAAATCCTAAACAACATTTATTTTTTGCTTAGCTTCTCTCTCTGCATATTTTGCTGTACATAACTTTGATATATATACATATACACACACACATACATATATGTATATATATTTTACTTTCATACAGTCTTAATAAATAAATTTTTTCTCTTTTGCACAACAAAATGAAACTTTCTCCAGGAAAGACTGTGCTCTGAAGAGACATTTATTCTACACTTTGTCTTCCCCTTAAGGAACCTATTAACATGAATCACTTTTTTCCTTTCTTTTTCTTTTCTTTTTCTTTCTCTAGTTGCTCATTGCAATTTGCATATTTGTTTTGTAATACTGCTTTGTGAGCTGCTTTGCCTATTTAAGGGTGATTCCATATTTTAACTTTGATTCTCCTCACTTCCCCTTAGCTGCCTTGTTTATGGCACATGTGTTTCTCATAAAAAACCATACTGGCTTTGTGCTTTGTTAGGGTTGGTTCTAGCTGGTTCCTGTGTGTTGGGAAATGAAAAAATAAAGGTGAAGAACCAGGCTTGTGGTGGAAGAAGGTATGGTGTTTGGAGAAGCATTTTCCCATCACCCTCACTGTTATGCAATTACCCTGGTATCCTGTTAACAATTTTTATGTACAAATTTGTCAAATAGTCAAATTTTGTGTCCAAGTTTGAAAACCTGTCCAGCCTGCTAGGGGCACTCAGACAGACAGAGGTGTGGGGAGGGCCAGCCTCTGCAATTAGTTTCTGCCACTGGGTATACAAGATGAAAGACCCTGGTGTTTAGGACACAGTTTGATGTATCTGCAGGGAGAACTGAAATTCAAGCAGAGGAAGACACTTCCAGAGGCAGCCAGGCACAGGTCTGCATCCTGGAAACAGAAAACAGGTGTCAGATGATATTGATTCCTTGATGTCCCTCTCTGGCCCGTGTATTCTCCCCATCTGAGCTCTATTCACATTAGGACTCGGCTGTGTAATCTGTCTTCCATATGTTCTAAGGGGAAACTGTCTCTTCAATGGCAAAACCATATCAATTGTTCCCTGCCAGACCCCTCCCCGTGGCTTGTGATGAATGGCCCCAGCATGC
This sequence comes from Aegithalos caudatus, assembly GCA_013389925.1. Classification (NCBI taxonomy): domain Eukaryota; kingdom Metazoa; phylum Chordata; class Aves; order Passeriformes; family Aegithalidae; genus Aegithalos; species Aegithalos caudatus. The sequence goes on along the minus strand of WEIU01008015.1, from coordinate 28,582 downwards.
AGCCTGCTCTGGGAGAGATGCACTTTGCTCACTGGAGATTGCAGCCTTTCCCCAAACCTTTCAGCAAGGTTTAACAAGTTCATATTTCTTAACCAGACCTTCCTTGCAGAACTCTGTCAGAAGTGGATAAATCAGGCTGGAGAGTTACAAATAGGCATTATCTTGTCACGTGGGCTAAGTTCCTGGTAGGTACTTGGGATCCTGACTACCACTCCCACTGCAATCCATAGCAGAGGGCTAGTAAGCACTTTTGGACCCTGGGCCTTAGTGGCCAAAGTAGATTTTTATGCATATTAGGATGTTGCTGTTGCATTTTTATGCTGCCTATTATCTTCAGTAGCAATTCAGTGGTTTTGGAGTGGTCCCATGCTTTAGAGGGCAGGAAACTATTTTTACTCATTGATATTTCTAGTGAAATCACCATGTCTTTATCACTGTATTTTTGATTGACAACATTACTCAGTTTTCTGCTTAAAAATCTGCCTTTAAAGATGAATGATTTGAGTTTAGATCCTCCAAAAAGTTCAGCAGAATCAGAAATCTTGTACCTTGTGGAATTGTAGACACCAGTTACCACAATAACAGGAAAATAGTATGTCAGGTCCAAGCTGCTGAGCAGCATCCCTGGCAGAGTGGAACCAGACCACATTGTGCTCATTGTCTGAATGTCTATAGCATTATCTGACCTGAAGATGGTGTGACTGACCCTAATCCACAGTGAAGACAAGGTTTGTGAAAGTTAGAGTGAACATGGGGAGCACAGTGTGGCACAGAAAGGGACAGAAGGGTCAAGTGCTCCTTTTCACAGGAGAATCTTGGTCTTGCATTTTCTAACAAGTAGTCCTTCTGCTCTGCCTGTGTTACCTACCCCTGTTGTTCTCCCCACCTCATTGAAACCCTTGTTTCTTCTAGGATTCCTTGTTTTAATGTTTTGCCATGCTCGCTCACTGCATCTGGGAGTTTTGCACCTGCTGCTGACTGCCCATGTCCTATCAGAGGACCCTGTCTACCCCCTCCCATCAGAGCCCTTGTGGGATTAAAACTTTAAATAAACCAGGTGGAGCAGTTGCATAAGGAAAGGCTCACAGAAAGTCAGATCCAGAATCCAGGGCAATGATTTAGCAGCCCTGCTGCCTCCTTACTCTCCTGAAGCAGTGCAGGAAGGCTTAAGGCAGAAAAATCCCAGGTGGGTGCTCTGTGCTCAGTTCCATCACTGTGACATGAAGCTGCAGCTGCCACCAGGAGCATCTGAAGGTCTCTGCTCTCAGCATTTATGTGGCCAGGTGCAAATATTCTAAGGGAAGGCAGTGGGGGGGCAAAAAGAGCAGGGCCATTGCTGCTGCAGGCCATTAACACCTCCTCGAGCTATGCACATACTTCAGGTCACCTAACATGGGTCTGGCTGGGCTGCACAATCATCCCAATCCTCCCAGCACCAGATCCTCCCATGGTCCATGTGCAGTGTGTAATGTACAATAAATTTGACATGGCCACTTACCCACTCCTCAGGGAACAAGGGGCACTGACTACACACATAAAATTATTAGTTTAAAACTGAGGAAGTAAGCGGAAAAGGTAGAGGGCTGGTTGATTTTCTTCTTTTTAAGTAGGAATGCTGAGCCTGTGGGATTCTCTGTACCACTGAGGTCAACAGTTTCTTGATTTTCAGAAAGGGACAAGGGATTTATATGGATAATGAGAGCATATACAGTTTTATTGGACAGACTTCGAAAAAATGTTTTGAGACAAGATCTAAGTCCTTCTCATGTTTCAGGGCATAAGCTAAACATTAAGTGATAGAGGCTGGAAAGAAAAATGCTGTATTCAGTAATCACCTACTTCATCACTCCTTTCTGCCTCCTCTGATACAGCAGACACCAAAAAGTGATGGTGAACTTCAGATCCCTGGTCCCTCCCAGTCCATGTCAGGGCTGTTTCTAAGGTAGGACAGAATCAAGGGACTTGAGTTTTCCAACACAGCAGCGCATGTGCACCTACCTAACCAAACAGGGGAAAGGAAGTATTCATCCCTACCCAGGCACAAATGCAGGTCTCTTGAAAAATAGGCACAGCATTTCCCCATTTTTTTACAGCAGGATGTTGTTCAGTTTGTGGCATGTTAATTACTATTTACGGGGCAGCTATAAAAATCAGTTACCTTTTTATAACAAAAGGCCCACAGCCAATATTTTATAGACAACACACGAAGAAGTTTGGAATTGATGATTTACAGATCAGGAAATAACACTTAATCAGCTTCCCTACCTTCCCAAGTGCGACTGTGCAGTTTTACGCCACCTTGCCGTTTTCAACTCATTATTTATTGATGTTGATTGCTTGACATTTCACGACAGGATATGCTTGTTCTGAGAGGTGCACTCCGGGATTTATCCTGATGTGGCAGAGAGGGTGTGGGTTATATTATTTTGCCCACAAGTCAGCTGTATCATGTGTCCCAGCACATAGAGTGGTCCCTAGTGTTTATGTCACACAACATAAAACCTACTTTCATGGAGGGTGACCACCTTCCCTGCACCACACACGAAGGGAGCCCAAGAATGTGAAGCAAATACCTCATTTACACCATCCCCACGGCATGGAACACACTGCCAAAACACCACTCCTGCTCAGCACCACTGACTTCTGTAACATCTTTCATCAGGTGGTCTGAAAGCTCTTTACCCCCATGAATCAATTAACTGCACACTGTCACCGTGATGTGGAAAGACAGGCGATAGCTGTAGGTAATTTATAGATAAGTAAATGGAGGCACTTCTTATGATCATATTCCATCTTAAGTGCTACAAATCACAGTCAGTTGATTAATGTCTGCAAACCCTTCAGAGTGCCTTGTGCTTCGTGCATCACTGATGAAACACTGCTAGAGCAGTTTGTGCCAGTATGGAGTGAGGGAGAGTCTGACGTGCTGCCAGCAGCACAGGAGAAGGTGAGAAACCTGCTCAGTGTCACACCTGATGGCTCTGTGCAGCTGTCAATTACAGCAGGAGGGAGGAGGTGTTGCCAGGGTTCTGCCCTCAACGCTTCCTTGCTGAAGGAGGCATGGCAGAAGAAGGATTAAATAAAAAGCCTACAGTCTCCAGTACTGCAGCCTGCCACCTGCACAGAACATGGGGTTACAGTGGGATCATCCACACCCAGAGCTCAGTGCTCCTGACAGAGGCAGTTTTACCTTGGGAGCTTCCAAACCACTGCTGTCAGCATCTCCTGGGGAACAGTAATTGTAAAAGCATGCATATAGCCCAAGTTAAATCAAAATAAAAACAAAAAGGTGCTCCTACTGATTCTAGACTTAGCATGGACTTACATTATGTTTTGAAGCCACATGCTATCCTCTGGAAAGAGCGTGATTGTTCTTGAAATAGGCACAGCTTTATATTCATAAACACTGACAAATTAAAGGTTGGGACCACTACTCATTATTTTCATGGAATTAATTTTTAAGGTAATAGAATTTCAGAGCAAGTTAAAAGGTAAAAATCCCAAGCATAGTTTACTGATGTACTTCACTAGCTATGTTTTTGAAAAGGAAGTTGTTCAAATTTGTAAAATTTTACTTCAGTGACTTCTTATTTTAGTAACCGGGTTAGGAGATTTTTTTTCTGTTTCCTTCTTTTCTTCATATCTTTATTTAAAACTATACACAAAACTACTTAGTATTTGTTCACAAGCATTACTTTAAGACAAATGAGTCAACGCACATCTTTATCGAATGAAACATATTCCAGCAGTATTTATGTTACAGCTGGCTGAACTGGAAAAAAAGCATCTGCAAACATGCCAGCAAACCCCCCTCCTATGATGAAGTCCCACAGCCTGTTGAACCTTTCCAGTCATTTTCCATCATCCAGTAGTACAGCAACTTTTCATTTAAGTGCTTAACCCAGGGCACACACAAGCACAGGCATTTGTTACAGATTTAGTTTGAAAGTACTTAGCACCTATTTAAACTCCACTTCGCATGCGTGCATGAAGTAATTGCTCAGAGTTCATCTTGGAAAGGAGACAATATGGACAAAGCAAACAAAATATATCATATTCTACAAATCCATGAATGTGCCTGAGCTCAAACAGAACACAAAAGAGAAAACCTCTAGGAGCTTTAAGTCATGAAGACAAAATATATGGCCCCACCAAGTATGGATTTTTTCAGAACTTTGCAGTGAATGACATCCTAACTTTTAATAAATGTCCTTTATTTCATTAGGAAAGATTTTCAGTGACACTGAGACAAGAGCATAAGCCCAAAAACCTAGTGGACAGAAAAAAAAAGCTACTGAGAGATTTAAATTAGCAGTTAATATAAGTGGACAGAAAAATAAAGCTACTGAGAAATTTAAATTAGCAGTCAATATATCTGTAACATTTATTGGACAAAAGGACGTGGTCTACAAGGCTTTATGAGGAACAACAAACCACTGTGTTATACAGAGGCACGGGAAGTTTTTGGCATCCCTGCTTCAAAAGACCCCTGGAAAACCAGAGGAGCATCCACATGGAATGTGTACTGATCCAATGAATCTGTCTGAACTCACTAATATTACAGAAACTGAGAGCAGCAATACTCAGCTAAGGTATTCCAATATCTTGTAATCTGTCTATTTCAATATGCCTTACTGGAGAAAGCTATAGCAAATGTAGTTATCAAATAAAGTTAAGAGGTGACCCAACCCCCAGCTCCAGAAAATGAAAGAGCATTTATTCATCTAATCAGTTCTTCTGGTTACAAGACAGAGTAACAGAATCACAGAATCATCAAGACTGGAAGAGACCATGAAAGTCTCTAGTCCAACCCAGCACCAACATAATCACCTCTAAACCATATCCCCAAGTGCCACATCCAGACACCTCTTAAACACTTCCAAAGGTGATGACTCCACCACCTCCCTGGGCAACACATTCCAATGCCTAGCTGCTCTTTCAGTGATTTTTTTCCTAGTATTTAATCTAAACCTCCCTTGGCACAAATTAAGGCTATTTACTCTCATCCTTTCACTTGAGACATGGCAGGACACCTCGAAATTCAACCTTATGTGCTTTTATTAATACATATATCTAAAGATATGAAGAGATAGAGACTCTCAACATTGTTCCTGCTAATTTCCAGTGATTATCTTTATTATAAAAACATGTGTCTATTTTCAGTTTGGATTTGTCTGGCTTTATCTTTCTGTCATCAGTATTAATTAGGCCTTCCTATGATGAAGGAAAACCCCTAGGGCATTTATTGTTTGTTTTCTTTCCATGGAGATATTTCCAAATGTATCACACTCACCTCTGACTAGTCTATTCAACAAAAGAGACCAATGGACTCTCAGAGTTTCTCCACTGTTTCTATAGCTGAGGTTTCCATAGTGCCCAGACCATTGTTATGACTCTTCTCTGCTTTCTTGTCAATTTTGAAAATATTTTAAATTAGGGAAGCTGGAATTGAATTAATTATCCTCAACCAATTTTCACCAGTGGTCCTTGCAGGGGTGAAGTCTCTGTTCTTCCATACACCTTCACACCCACCTAATGACTGTGCCAGCTTTGTCTACCACCTGAACCAGGTGGAGAAATAGAGACATCACGTTTCAAAGATGGAAATTCATATTTGAGCTGTGCCTGGATGGGATGGAGTTAACTTCCTTCATAGCAGCTGGGAATCAGTGGGTGGCTGTGGGGTCACTTCTGTGGGGTCCATCCATGGAAATATTTGAGGATACATTTTGTGATGAAAATAAATAATAAACACTTGTTTTGAAATGCTATTGAAATTAAATTGCTGGCTGTGTGAAACCTTAAATGCTCATCCTAAATCAAGGCCTCCATAACATTGTGCTGAGAAACTCTATTGTGTCACCCCTTTTAATTGCATTGAATGGACCACTGAAGAGTTTCTTGTATAACTGATCTATACACTTCATATTTTCCCTGTTAAATTTGATCCTGACAGGGGAGAATTAATCATTCCAGGCCTTCAAACAGTGTATATCTGGGAGAAGATGTCTGATATTAATTAACCCAGCAAATGAAAAAATCCAGTGACTGTAACTTGAATTTAAGCTAGGGGGAACATACAATATTTAACCTTTGGGAATGAGCATAAGATGCAGAAGACTCTCAGCTCCCAAAGTCTTAAGGTTGTTGCTGTGTTTCTTTCAAAAATTTGTGACATGGATGAGAGGTGATCCATGGAGCACCTGAACAATTCAACCTGCTTAGAGACTGCCTTGGATGATCCTGTCTCCTGAGTATTGTGTAAATTGGTGGTAGCTGCTTACTCCAGGTGAGCATGCCAGAATGACCCCTCCATCATGTAGAGGGCACCCTGAACCTCATGACACACACTTCTGTCTCATTGAGAGGTTGATGTGGGAGAATCCCATGGTATTTATGGAAGAAGTTACCTGGGAAAAAACCTGAATCATTTCCTTTTGAGGTAGAAGTCTGTTTCCAGCCTGCATGTTTACTAGGGGCCATTTGAACTCAAGAAACAGGCAGAGCATGAAAGGGATGCCTAAGATGGACAACTGAACTATAGGAAATGTTGTACCTACAAGGCCTGTCCAGCCCAGCTCTGTATGATTCCCTACTCCGGGAATAACATTTGTGATTTCCTTGTTCAGAAAACAATAGGCATCTTTGGCCTAGTTGAGGCTCAAGTTATACAGCTCAGTGCAGACGTTTGGGCTGACATTCTCTGGCTAGTGCTGTGCAGTGTTATGTTTAGGATTGGTTTTAAAACTGATGGATCACCTGAAGGAAGACTAAAAAAAGAAACAGGTCCAGCTCCATCCCGCTGCAGTGACAAGATGACTCTAGTAATCCTTCCAAGGTTTCAAAGATTATAGGGAGAAAGTATCATTGCTAAAGGTGACTTACATGGGTATGAGTAAAAGCAAGGACATATATTGGAGCAAATGAAAGATATTCCCCTTCCTGCCATGAAGGTGTGTCAAGTAGCAATCTACACCTCAAGGGGGAGAGTAGGAACTCCACTGCTGTGGTCTTGCTGGTCTTGGTCTGGCAAAAGACTGGAAATCCCCTGAGAACCTTCTCCTCCAAGTACTGCCATCAGGACTCTTGCCCTATCCCAAGTCTATCCTCCCTGCTGCTTGCCATGGTGGCAGGAATACCCTTTCCTAGAGACCATGCTCTGTTTGCTCCCAGCCGGTGAGTGGGGTCCCTCTTCAGCCACCCTTGCACATGTGCACTTCATTGTACTAAAGCTATGTAACAGTGCTGGCTTGATTTATGAGGGCTGCATTTCTTCCAGTGATCCCTGCTGGTACAGGACTCACTACTTCCCTTTTATGTGTCTGTGTCAGAGGGCAACTGGCAACCAGCTGTTGGAAACTGATGTAAAAAAACCCCACCCAACACAACAAAACCCTTTATTATTATTGTGATATTATTTCAAGTCCCAGTACCTGCCTATAGTCTCTGTAAGCAGGCCAATGGAGACTATGGCTGCAAGCTGACTTTATCACTGCTGTGAAGAAATTAAAATGATATCACTGAAATTCCAACTTGGATGAGTGACTGGGGTTGGCAAACCAAAACACATCCCCATTACAAAGTAAAACTTTTTCAGACTGAGGATGTGTTTCCTCAGCAGTCTTTATACTCAGAGACCATATGATATACATATTTCCTCCTCCTAGGTGACTGTTAATAAGGGGATATCAAAAGCTCGGTAAAAAGAATTATAATAATACCATCTTTTTAAGGGAATCTCCTCTCATATATGAAATCCAGTCAACCTATTGTGTTGTTGTACATCATACAGATACAGCAGGGCTGGAGAGAGGGAGGGTGGTGCTCCACAAGCACTCTGCCTTCTTCCCTTGCTAGGCAAACACAAGGGTTCTGACACTCCTTAGCTGGCTCTGCTATCTTTGTGTGCACCCACCCTGGGGGTGGCTTCCCAGTTCAAAGAGTTTCAATTTCCAGCTGTGCCAGGATAACTGGGGTGACTGGCCCAGAATGCACAGTGACACACAGCAAATTGTACAAGCATTGCAGGAATGTATTGGAGAGAAGTGGCCAAAATCATCAGTTTGAATGCTCTGGCCTCATATGAATTGTGCAGAAATGTGTATTTACAAAGCCACATGTGGTCTTTGCAGAACACCCTTCAGTCTACTTTGCAAAGTGAAAAGCATTTATAATTGCAGCATCCATCCTCTTGAACATGTCAGTCCCCTCTCCAAGATCTGCTGAACTGTGGGGATGGGCAAAGCCCCAGCAGCCCTGCCTTGGAGAGAGGCCTGCTGAGGAGATAAGAAAGGGATTGCACAACCGCCTGCCAGACCCCCAAGATAAGAAAGTAACTTTTCAGTTACGGCGACCACAGAAAGGTCCCATAAGCCCCCAGGAGTTTTATGTAGATCTGTTGTAAACCATTGGCTTGTCCCCTTCCACTCCCACCCTGGTTTTCCCATAAAAACCCCCTCGATCACCCCGCTTCTCGGGGTACCCGTCACTGGCTCCCTTCACTGGTGCCATGCAATAAAGCTGCCTTATGCGGAATTGCTACACGGACCCTTACTCTCTTCTTCCCGGGCTGAGAGAGAAGCTGTCTCACAGGCATGGGCATGCAAGAGCTGAGAAATCACCTAAGAGCTGAGAAATCACTAAAGCTGCCCTGTCCCTGCTGAGACGCTCTCTGCCCGCTGAGGGGGTGCTCTGGCCCCTAGAAGGCTGTCTCTGGTGAGATACCCTTTTTGGAGTGGCCTCAGCCCCCTGGGTTCGGACTGCAAACCCGAGACCAGCGGGACCATTACTGAACCTTAAGGACAGTATCAAGGAAATCTGAGGAAAATTGAATGGCTCTGAGATAAGTTCCTTAAAATACTATGTAAATGGACAGCTGAAGAATGGAGAAAGGGACATGTGAGCATTTTCAGTAATTGGAAAGCATAGGAAGGAGCTGGGAATATTGTCAGATGGAGAGAATAGGAGAAGCCAGGAGGAGGAGTGGAGGTACTGCCAAGGGAGCTGGCTTCAGGCAACAGCAGAATAAGAGAAGAATTGTAGGAATGTAGGATACAAATCCATAGAAATCCAGGCTTGGGGAATTCGATGGCTTATGGATCTAACTAGAATTCTGAAAAACTAGTTTGCTGAAAGTAAAAATTAAAAATCTACTTTATCTGATGCTGTGATACTCTTTCCTTTCCAGTGATGTGCACCAACTCTCAGTACACACACAACTGCACTTGTGAGGAGCAGTGTCACTGTAACACAAGTGAGATAAGACAAAGTGACAGAATCAAATTGAGTTGGGCTGGCAGGTATTACCTGGGTCCCTAGCAGAGCCAGGGTATCTGACAAGCTCCTTTAGAGCCCAGCAAGGTAAATCACACCAGAGCTGGACAAACACTCTGTTGTCTTTCTCCTGCTGTTATCTTCCCCATGGAGGGAAGGTGTCCTAATCAAAGGCAAGCTCCTTCATGCAGCCTAGCACCCTGTGCCTCCCAAGCTGCTCCTGTCCCTCCCCCGCCACCTCCTCCTGCCTCTGCACATGCCAGGTGACAGCCCGTCTCAGGAAGGTATTTATTGTTGCATTATTGGTTCACTTTGTTTTACCTCCTAAGTAAACCTTCTAGTATTTATAGCCTCGCCTCCGCACTTGTAGTATATATTAGCCTTTTATGCCTTCTCTGTCACCTGTTGAAATGAGAACTCAGGGTCCTCAGGCCTCTGCGGCCCTTCCCTTACATTAACTTAAATCACACCAGATGTGGGTCCTTACTGCAGAGGAAGACTAATTGATTTCGCCAGTCACAATATGCCTATTGTTTTTTAACACAAATAAACACTGTGGTGTGGGGGGCTTGGGGTTGATTTTTTTGTTGTTGTTATTCTTTTTTTTTTTCCTTTGCCACAAGTGCCAAAGGTTATTCAATTAAAGAACTCCAGAAAGTGTGACTAATAATCCACGGGCAGAGTACTTCTACAGTAAAAAAAAAAAAAAAAAAAAAAAAATCTCCACACTACCCTGAGAACAGCAGCCTCACCAGGGCTGGCCATAACTGTGATGGATGGCTGGTGTGTGTAAGACGTTATTATTTGTTATGTGAGTGGGGGGACATGGCAGGCACATTGGGCAGTACACCTGCTGGGCTCCAAGAAGCAAGAACAGCTGTGTGCATTGATTTAGACGCTTGCTACTTGGGGCTCCAGGAACGAATCAAGCGACAGCTCATAAAAAAAGAGGGTTTTATGATTTTTTCCCCCTTCTTTCTGCAAACAAACGGCCACATCATATGTTTTCCTAACGCTGCTATAACTCAAAATTAAATCCCAGCCCAAGGTGTCAGGCTGGTACCATGTCAGAATTGTAACGGCTTATTTTAAAGGTCGTTATGGATGTACCAGGGAAACACTGGGGGTTTCTGCACAAAGGTGCCATTTCGTTTTGCTGGAGCTCAGGCACTTAAGGGCAATTAGCTCCACTGTTAAAAAATGAGCTGAGAGTGTTTTAACTGGTGATTTTATGCTAATAACAACTACTAATTCATATTGTTAAAAAAGAAAGTACAGGCTGCCAAAGCAGTGTACTGTATGGCCCCAAAGCTTCCCCTTGTCCTGGGTCCTGCCCCCAGCAGAAGGTGTGAGACACACCGAGGTGTCACAAGGGTCAGCAAGCCGCTCCCAGAGTACAGGAGAGCAAAGACTGAGCACACACCCTGCAGCAGGGACACCCAGCACCCTTTTCTCCATCCTGCACCCATGCACACCTCCGTGGCGCTACAGAGCAGTAGTTACTCCTGGATCCTACCACTCAGCACCAGAAAAATGCCACTGTCCTTCCAGAGCATCCTGCAAGGCTGCAGTCCAGGCTTTGATAGTCCCTGCTCACCAGTTCTCACACACCAGGGTGCCTGAGAGAGCCCGGCAGTTTGTGCCCTCAGGGACAGGGACATCTGTCCGCAGGGACACATCTGCAGTGCCATGAGCAGTTGGGGGCAGATGAGGTGCCACGAAAAAGATCTCAGCTGCTGCCTTTGGAGGACCAAGCTCCAATAGCTTCTCTCTAGCCTGTGCTGGCACTCCTTGGAAGCAAAGATTAAACCTCACCATAAAAGGTGCATCTGAACTGAGCACATACAGCTCTGACACACAGAGAGAAAAAGATCTGTATGAGCACTCTGTACACAACTGCTGTTCAGGACAAAGGCCTGCTTTAAATGCTGCCCTAACATCCATTCCTGCAAGTGGGTGCAGAAGAAGTCATCAGAGAAGAAAGCTCCTGTTCGTTGCTCTTTTAATGTTTCTTTTCTCTCCTTAAATCTGTTACTGATGCAAAAAATCCCAGTCCTAAAATCACAGATTTACTCACTGCATTACGCATGTGATAAAGAAATAACATTTGGCTACTTGTGCAAAAGCATGTACAACAAATAGGCATAAACACTTAAACAAGGAGAATCTTATAGGAAGACAAGGCCACTTGGCTGAGCTATCCAAGAAAATGCAATTGGTTTTGCTTTTCCCTAAGAGGAAAGGAGATGATTAGCTTTCAGAACTGGTAGAAAGTTGATCTATTTCTACTAACTGACAACCAACATGGTGAAAAGCCGTAAAAATTATAAAAATGAAATTAATCTGAACATTGTAATATTATCCAGTCTTTCAGACTTTCAGACTTGCCTTTCACTTATGAGAGTAACAACAGTGAAAAAGAAAAAAGATCTTTGCAAACATGAATTTGAAATATGGGAGCTATTTGTGAAGCTTCTTCCCTGGCCTGCTTCTCAGTTTTGACATAATAGCCAGCAGACAGAAAATTTTAAAAAAGAATAGGAATAGAATAGAAAACACTCTAACAAATGGAAAACTTTATCACTTTCAGAATGAGATTCTGAAAACAAAACCATAGACATGGATGTGCAAGCCACAGCTGACACAGAACAGCAAGAAGCTTCAGAGGCCTTTGCAAGCAGCAGAGAAACCTTTGCTTTTCCTCTTTGTTCCAGCTTGACATACTCTTAGGTCTGTTAGCTGTACAATTTCCATGGTCAGCAGACATCCTTGGGAGCCCTAGCTCTTCTCTGTGTCTTCTCTAGATCTTCTCCATCCCAACAGCAGACAGATCTCAGGCTCCCCATACCTCTTGCTGAAAACACAAAATATTGAGCTGTTTACAGCAACACCAAAAAAAATAATCCAGGGGAAATTTTCAGTTTTCCATTATTATAGGTTGGATAAAATAAAAGCTTAGTCCACAGACTGGATGGAGAAAATTATTGCCTGTGAGGCCAGAGCTGAGGTCCATCTAGCCCTCAGCAAAGCTGATTTAGTAGCTGGTTGCTGAGAGTGGCAATAGGATATGCAGTTTTGAGGATAGACATAAACCTACCCATTATCTGAGGTCTTCAGGGCACACAATCATTAAATTAAGGATACTAATGAGCACATCCCTTATTAGCCCCGTTAGTCCATTTTATGGACTCACTATCCACAAAATTGCCTAAATCCAGAATTCTGTCTGTCCCTACAACCTCCTGTGGGAATGCATGGCAGAAGTTTGCATTCATTGTGCTAAAAACTTATGTACTTACATTTGTTTTAAAACTATGTGCCACCAGTTTCATCATATGCCCCCACATTTTTTGCAGTAAAGTTCTCAATTCACCTTATCTACCACTGATATGATTTAGTGGGGCTCTGAGCAACAGAAAATACCACAACAGTTTTCATGGAAATATAAAAATATACCAGGCTACCTTTTAGGAACAGATTTCAAACAAAGGTCAAGGGTCAGGGGATGGGACGGGATGAGGGGAAATGGTGTCATTTTGGTAATGAATGCAACTCAACATAACAAACCCATGTATTTGACTGAAGGTAGAACCTTGGAGGGACATTGAGCCACAAGAGGATGTGATACATGTCCTAAACTTTGGGGATCAGAAATCTCTTTATCCTTCAAACAGAACAATAGTCACTGTACCCTGGCACAATATATCCCTTGCTGTGTTGTAAATAATCAAAACCACTGTGGAGCCAAACCTCAACTGGTAAAAAAGGCCATAACTTCACTGTTGTCAATAGTATAATGACACTTTCTGACCTATTTTTGTTTTAATAAAAGAAAGAAAGAAACAAAAAAATTTAAGGTCCAAAGACTGCTGTGGTCTTGTGAATCTGAGTGTCTTCTCACAGACTCAACAGTTGCAATTCTAATTCCCCTAAAAACAGGAATTGGAATAAAATATGAAATGATTACTTCAGTCTCTCTTATATTTGATAGACTTATTTTGTGTAACTTTTTATACTTTTAAAACTTTTATTTTTATGTATAAAAATGCTAAGATGATAAATGATGGGGTTTTTTTTTCCTGAAAAGTTCCCCCAGATAGAGAGTACCTGTGAAATGTGATCAGCTCACAGAGTCCTTATTTCTTCTGATGTTCTATGGAAACAAAGAGCTGGGGTAGAGAGATGCTTAGAAGCATTTTAGAAATCATTTTTAATGTGTTATGTGTTAAATGGATATTTGTATGCAGCTGAGGTTATCTGCTAGGACAGAATCCCACTTCTCAAATTTATACATTAAAATTCTGTATATGCATTGCCTCTTAGATATCTCCAACTTTTAAGGTTGTGGTAAATCCTGAGAAAGAAATGGAATTGTAGCAGCAAGGGAAAACAAGGCAACTGAAACAACTAAAAAAAAATCTAAACACGTGATTTTTCTTCCTCTACCAAGATGAAGCAAGGCACAAAATGTGAGAAACTGCTATCTTAGAGATATGTCCTCTAAGTCCTGAGCTTACCCATTACTGAAACAATGAAACTGTCATTTCCTATATGATTTTGGACATGAGATAAACCTACAGGCTTCTGTTATGCACAAGAAGACTTACTGAAGATACGTACAACAGCCACAATATGAATTTTATACTGTGTATAAATAAAAATTACAGTACACACATTAAACAAGATAAGTACTACCTGCATCTCCTGAAGGACATGCTTCTCTATTGTCAGAAGCTCTAGGTGGTATTTAATGAGACAACATAGCCCTTTAAAACAGCATAAGGAAGACAGTCAAAATCCCCAGTCCTATAGTAGTTAAGTTAGAACATGAGATGGCATCAGGGGTAAAATTTGTCTGAGAATTTGGGTTAATTTTTTAATTTTAGCAAAAATCTCTGCAAAATCTTCAACAGTCTCACTTTTTTCTAGGGCTAAGGCTTTCTCATTTTGAAGCAATAGGAACAAAATAATAGGAACAAAATTCTTCATAATTTCTTTAATTGTCTGATGCGAAAATATGAAATAATTCACAAATAATTTTTGCCCAGAAGTAGGCAGAAGAAGTGTTTTATGTCTAAATTGAGAGAGGATGTCTTCAATAACCCTAATGCATTTGTTCTTTGCCTCATGAAGACCCCGTTATCTTCTCAGCTTCTGATACGTTCTTCTGACACTCTTCAAACAATTCAAGATTTCTTGGGATTTCCCTAGATATGTGCTGAACACAGCCTGTCTCTTTATAGAATGCAAATTCTGATAGGATAGTAGTCCACAGGAGAATTTTTTGTTTTAAAAATACTGAACAGTTACCTCCTTCCTTTTTCAGGGTTTTGCATAGGGGCAGGCTGCCAAGGTTTGACATGTTCCAGATGGATACACGGAACAGCAGTGTGGTTCAGTGGTGCCTTGTTCTGTGGTTAGACCTCAACACAGGAGGGTAGGAAACAATGGGGGAAAAGTAGAATATTTTAGGCAAAGTGTCCTAGTTTTGGAAAGGGCCATGGGCTCTTTGTTCATTTGCAAGCACTTTCTCACATTACGAGCTGATGGGTTTCTACTGAAGCTCTTGTCAGTCAATCTCTCTGTGTATTTCTCCCTGGTGCTCCTTTAAAGCCAAATAAAACCTACTTGCCTCTGCTTTCCCTCCTTGTTGATGTATGTAGAGTTATCAGCTTCTTGCAGGTGTCTGCTTCTTGCATTTGTAATGACAGTTTAAGAAAAAAATCAACCAAACTCAAGGCCACAGAAAAGCTTTCACAAGAGGGGTCAAAAGGGTTTCCTTTTCTGCTAAAGGTCTGCTACATTATTAGCAGTGCCGTGATAGAGATATTTACCTGTAGGTTGCTTTTCAATTGGTTCAACATGTGGCTACAGGGAGGTTGGAGTCTTTAGATTAAACCCACTTGAAGTTAAAATCCTGGGATAATTCCAGCAAGGAAAAAAAAAAAAAAAAGAAAAGAGTGCTNCATCCTGCTTGGGCTCCATTGTGACTTTTCACTCTGTTTGGCTCAATTACGAATTTTCACTCTGTTTTTAAGTTTAGCCTCAATTAAAATAAAAAAAAAGCAAACAACAAATAGAGCACAACAATCTCAAACAATTAGGGTTTTGACATCTAAGGAAGGCAATGTTGGATGAGGTCATCTCATTACAGCCCATAAAGCTATCTCTTCCTCCCTTTGTAAAACCCATGTTCCAGTCCAAGTTCCTCCTTAGTTTTTTGTGGCTAAAGTGAACTAAACATCCCAAGCAAAATATGTGTCTGATTTATTGGTTGTCTGGGAGAATTAATGCTACAAATGCAATCATGTCTAATTTCAATTCAATAGGAAAAGCAAAGCCCAGAAGAACAGACCTCCCTGTGAAAGAATTAAGGAACAGATTCAAGGTTTATAAAGCCAGAGGGGAGCAGCTTGCACATCGATCCTGACCTCTAGAAGAGCACAGGCCAGACCACTACTTCCCTGAATTACTTCCTTTTGGAAGTAAGGTACATATCTTTAAGACAGTCAATTTTTATTTTTCAAATTGCCAGTGATAGAGAACCTTGTATAGCCACTGCATTTATTCATCTGGTGATTATCTGTCCCTCTCTGGTAAAAACATGTGTGTCTTATTTTTGGTCTGAAGTTAGCATATTTGTATTTCCAGACATTGGATGCTCTGATGTCTTTACCCAATAGATAAATACCCAAACAAAACAACAACAACAAAATGTTCTCTATGTGGAGATATATAGACAGTCATCTTTATAAAATACTCCAAGAAACTGAGCTCTTATATAGTCTTCTGCTCTGGTGCAAGTTTTTCAGCCTTTTAACCATCCTCTAGATTATCCTATGAGAATTTTTCTGCTGTTCACAAGCTTGGATTGTGGACACCCAGGAATATAGATGTTATGGCGACATTGTCACCAAGTACCATACCTGTATTCTATTTTCCCATTTCTAGTTCACCTCTGGAGGTCTTAAGGGAACCTGTAGTGGACTGTGTACACACTGTGGTCCCACTACTATCCAGAGTACACATTAATACATTGAGTATATTCTGTCTGTATGGCTTTTTTTTTTTTTTTTTTTTTTTT
>WEIU01008015.1:0-10741 GCA_013389925.1 Aegithalos caudatus | reverse complement strand
AAAAAAAAAAAAATCTCATGCCAATAATTATAAATGATCTACAGGAAGACTCAGGAAACTATAATCCCCATGAAACTTGGCTTAGTAGCCCAGGGTCTGGGGCAGGTGGAAAAGAAAGATTGGAAGGGATACTCACAGAGAGAGATAAGAAGATGTACATTTCCCAGTGGAACATCTAACATCTCCCTGCAGTATTTTGTTTTCTCTTTGACTGAAAAGTGGAAAATATCCTTAGCTAATCATTTCTGGAAGAAATGGGAGACTCAGAGTTCAACATATGGAGAAACCCTTTGGTTCCAACAGTCTACTTTTCATGTGCATGTCTGAAGCTGCCAGACACATGCTTCCTTCACAATAAAGTATTTAATCTGACCGCTGGTCTTCCTTTTCTTTTTCTTCCCTCGAGACTGGGCGGTGGAGGGAATGCTTCATTACAGAGAGGGGATGTTTTGTTTGTCTCGCACTTTTTATTTACTCCAATCTGTTGTGTATATTAAGGGCTCTTATTCAACTTGCCCTGGAGACTATATACCAGATCTCAAATATCACAGTTAATTTGATATGGGACTTTAATCCTAAACCACCTGCTTTGACCCTGTTTTGGCTAAACTGTAACAGGCATTAGTGTCAGGGCAGAAGTGGATATTTTTGGAAGCCACAAGAAAAACATCAGTTTTCATGTTACACAACATATGGCTTTTCTGGATTTTTTTTTAATAGGCTTGTACTAAAAGGATGCTATTTTTGTGCCTTCATAACCAAAGAACATCTGAATTTTCCAGTTGAAACTTCCCAGGTGTTTACTTAATGCTGTTCTCATGTTGCAAATAAACAAGTTAAAATAAGGGATGCATAATCCATTTAACACACTTCTGTGCACATCCATATTCCAAAACCTCTTTAAGAAGAAAAGAGAAGACTCCAGACTCCTGTTATCAAACCTCCACGTTATCAAAGGCAATTCATTCCAACATTCAGACCTTGCATTGGAGGGATGAAAATATGGGGAGGTATGTTATGAAATCAGCATAGTTTGGGCGTTTTTTGCAGCTGCCATTTGGTTGAGGCTGGCCCCACTGCTGTTCTAAGCAGACTGTGACACTTCTTGGCATAGAGTTTCAGACTGGTTAATGGAAAGCTGATAGCTAGTACGTCTCACGGATTTAATCATGAATCATGTGTTTGGTTTTGTTCAGTAATTTCTCTCTAGCATGACTGAATAGTGGGGGAAATTTAGGCAGTAATAGTTTGAACTGAAAAAGGTTTTAATACCCCTTGTGTTTGCCTGTAAGTATTCAATAAATATTTAAAGTGCTTGAGGATAATCAGTGCATTAAGCTTCAATCCAGTGATCCACCTGTTTCATCTTTCCATCTAGGGCAGCAGTCAGTATACAGACTTCTTAGGCAAAACTTGCCAAATAGATAAAAAACAACTTAAAGTTAACTTTTTCCTATGTATGTTGATTAGGAAATGAGTTTACGTGCTCAAAGTCCAAGATACATGCCTATTAATAGCTTTTATTTAATTATATATTACATTTGGCACAAAATTTCACCGATGTAGCCTGGCATCATAGCTGTCAAGCCTGTGAACTACCTGCACCAGTAACTTCATCTTTTTTGTTGTTATGTGTATAAGAAGGACTTACAGCTCCCAATAAGGATATCCATCAGATGATTTCTTCTGACATGCACAGCTTTCTCCCAGCATTGACTGCTTCTCTTTCACTGAGAATTCACTGGAGAGAAAAGCCTCCGTTGCACAAGGTTTGCTGGTAGGACCTGGATCCCAAGGATGACCCATGCTGGAGCATTCTGTGCCTGAAGGGACTGCACCCTGTGGAAAGCACCCATGCTGGAGCACTTCTTGAGGAAGGACTCACATTGGAGAAGTTTGTGGAGGACTGTCTCCCATGAGAGGAAGCCCATACTGGAGCAGGGGGAGAGTGTGAGGAGTCGTCCCCCTGAGGAGGAAGGAGCAGCAAAGAACAATGCGTGATGGACTGACCTGCCCACAGAGGCTGAGGACTCCCCTCTGGATGAGAAGTTGTGGCTGTCCCATCCCACAGATTGTTCAGGATCATGTTGGATGGGGCTCTGAGCAGCCTGGTGTGGAAGGTGTCCCAGCCCATGGCAGTGGAGTTGGAACTAAATGATCTTTAAAGTCCCTTTTAACTCCCACCATTCTATGATTCTATAACCTCAATCTCTTCTCCCCATTTACCTGAGCTGCTCTTAAGGAGGAGATGGAGAAAACCAGAAGTAAAATGAAATCTGGGAAGTAGGAAGAGGTGGAGAGAAGGTGATTTTAGGAGTTTATTTTATTTCTTGTTATCCTACTCTGATTTGATTAGTAGTAAACTAAACTTCCCTAAATGAAGTATGTTTTCCCTGTGATGCTAATTGGTGGGTGGTCTCTTCCTGTCCTTATCTCAGTCCATGAACCTTCCATTGTACTTCCTCTGCCCCGTCCAGCTGAGGAGTGACATAGTGGCTTTGGGGGGCATCTGATGTCCAGCTGGGGTCAACCTATCCCCCCAGGAATCATCTAATGCTTGGGGTTGGAGGGGACTTCAAGGTCATTTAGCTCCAACTCCCTTGTCCATGGCAGGGACACCAGCCCTCTACCCATCTTTGTGGCTCCCCTCTGGACTCGCTCCAGCAGGTCCATGTCTTTCCTGCTCCAGTTGGGTTATCACAAGTGCCAGGCACAGAGGCAGAACAATCCACCTCAGGCTGCTGGCCACACTGCATTTGATGCAGCCCAGGACACCCGGGTTTTCATCCAGGGTGTTCTTGGGTGGTTGCTGGAGTGTAGCACCTAGATGTGATGCAACAGATGTGTGTAACTTTCCCATGGGGTGGGAGGTGCATTTTGCCATGATTCTGTAAGGAGGCTGAGGCTGCAGCTTCTGCCAGGGATGGGCTCCTCTTGAGACAACTTGAACAACCACCCCTTCACAGGCAAAGACTTTTGTCCCAGCAGAAAATTATTGTGATGAAAATCTGCCAGGATTTATACATGTGAAGACTATAAATAATTGGGAAAAATGCGGAAATGGCAGGAATGTAAAAATCTGGCATCTCCCTTCGTGATTTGCAAAGCAACACCCGGAGTCCAGCTGATAACACAAAGAAGATCCTTAGCTTTGGTTTGCCAAAAACAGAGGCAGGAACCAGCAACCTGAATTATGTGAAGTCCATCAGGTGCTGGCACTGGTAAAAAAAAGGGAAATTTCAAATAAAGAAGGTGAAATGGGAAGACTTCCTTAGAGCACATGTACAAAATTTCATTATTGTCAAACTAGGGAGCCAAGCACAGCTTTTCATTTTCAGCTCCCTGCAAGATTGATTTGACTTGTATATAGTGAGGGACTTCAGTCTTTTGTAGCCACCTGGAGCAGGGGACCAGCAAAGGCCAAGGTATTTCCCTATCCAGGTGGCCCTCATAAATATCTCGGTGGAATTTATTTTCTTTCATTTACTTTGGCATTGCTTGGGCACTGCTTGATTAAGGGGTGGTGTGTAGGAACTGATATGCCCAGAGATAGACAGCCACATCTGCTAACCATTTGGATTAATTATTACACCTGTACCATAAAACACATGTTAATAAAGCCTTGATGAACAGGTTCAGGTTGCAGTTTTAAAAAGGCCCAAAGAAAGCACAATGTTAGTCACATACAAGAGCGAGTCAAACCTTTTGCTGATAAGATGCTGCAGGTTCCAACCACATCCAAGGAAGAGGCAACATCAGATACACATGAAAAATAAATCACACTCAGGAGGAAAGTGAATATCCTGGCAAGCTATGCCTTTGTAGTCTATTGGCTAGAAGGTGAGCGACAGTACACATTCTTTCTTTTCTTCTTTCTTTGCTGTTAGATGTAGAAGGAAAAAAATCATTAATCACTCTGCAGGATACAGCACTTAAATGGGTAAAGTTGCTGAAGGGGTCTGGTTAGCATCAGCCGATTTTTCATTTCCTTTCAGTGGGGACAGTGTGGTGCTCTGGAATCCCTGGAGCCCAGGAGCATGAATGCAGGTATTGAATTTTCAGGAGGAGACAATTAAGACCAAGCATGTGAGATACAATCATATTTAAATTAGTTCAGATACCTCAGCTGAAGACCTAAACCTTCTGCCTTCTTCCTTCTTTGGGAGGCATATTTGGGAGGGCTTTACTGGACTGGCATTAATCATTAATCATATGAGCCTTGTGTCAGTAATGATGGAACACAATGGAGCTCTGTATTTATTATTTCTTACCCTGAAAAGGTTTACCATATTCTTTCTGCTTGTGGAAAATCACTTCCCTGAAAAAACTCTGCAAACATCTTTTGCCTGCTTTTTACAGTTCTTTATTCTGAGACAGACTGAAGTCACAATGGAGTTAAAGTGGGCCCTGAGCCTGATGCTGATTTCTCATTATTTTCCAGGTATCTCCTTATCCAAACTGGCTTCCATCATGATCTGCAGATGCACTGAAGAAAGAGCATAGGACCATTGTGAGGACACCTCAGTGTCATCTCACTTGCAATCCTTCTCACTGTGGGCTTCATCTGTGATTGATGCTGGTGTTTACCTGGTATCTTTGAAGGGAAGTAATACCCATCACTGCAATTACCACTGACAAAGGGGCACATCATGAGCTGCCCTGATGTCCAGCACCACCAATAGTGCGCAGTTAAGGAAATCCTTCCAAAAAGAGGAAGCCAGAGCATGCACCTGTGTGGGCCTGATTTTCTGAGACTGTAAGGTTTTCAGCCTGTCAGACTGCTGACTTTCTTGGCTTGGGAAAAATCCGTCTCCCAAGGACGGTTCCTCTAAATTGATGTTTTGTTTTCATAATATTTCTGGGCTATTATGGCCACTTCTCTTCCAGGTGTTGCTTTTGTTATTTAACCAATGAAGAGAAGTGTTTTTACTAACCAATTATATGGTTCCTCAGTGCAGCATGTTATAAAAGGGCTGCACAAAACAGCAAATAAAGCCTTCTGATCTTTTTAACTACTGGAGTCAAGTTTATCATTTTCATGTCCAACAGCAACACACCTGTCCCTTAAACCTGTTCCAATGATAGTCTACTGACAGACCCAAGAGTTCAATACATTTGGTCCTGACCTGTGGCAAATGCCTCAGCTGAACACTTCCCAAACTAAGTTTGACACTGAAAGATCGGCAAAAGATTTGTAACTTGGGCAAAAAAGCTTTCCACTGGGGAAAGACAATTTCAAAAGGAGGATGGGTCTTTCTCATCACCACAACCCCACCTCCAGACTCTACCAGAAAGCCTGCAACAAGGACAGTCTGTAAGATATAATAAGCTTATCTTTGGGAAGGTCCTGCAAAGGTAGTCTGGCCATCCAAAGTGAAGGATGCTCTTTCAAAGAGATTTTTTATGAATCAGGACAAAAAGATTAAGATAAATGTCTGCCTCATCTGCCCAAAGAAATATTTGTATGGAAATATGGCAATCTACAGGGATAAGGAGTATGAAAATGTGGAATACACTGGGATATAATTTTAAGAGATAGCCCATGATAGGGCTGATAAGGCTATTTATCTTGACATCTGTGTTTCAGTGTCTGATATTTACTTTCCCCTGCAGCTTCAATTTAAGATTTTGTGGTCTTTACCTGTATATGCATATACTTCAACACTTTGGAGGACTGGAGTTAAAATTAACATTTCATTTTCTTTATTTTCAAACCATACTTCTGCAGTCTTTTTTCACATTACCACTATATAATTAATGTACACTTTTGTGGCTATTCTGATAATTTGAGTTCTGTCCAGGTAATAGGTGACAGTTGTAGTATATGAATTGCAGTGCATGGAAGCTACTGGTGTATCAACCACATTTATTTTTCTGTACTGGAATAATCCTTGGAATGTATTCATTTCAAGCTATTGTTTAGATTTACTATCCAGCTCCACCTTCTGGTAAACTTGAATTAAATCTAACTTTAAATTTCCTTCTACTTGCAAATACTGAAAGAAAATTCTTTCCTTTTTAAGTATGCTACTTATCAGTACTTAAGGATGGATTACCGTGACCTGTTTTAACCTTGCCAGTCACTGAATTTGTACCCCATTGTCTTTTTCAGGGATATATGAAATAAAAACACTTTCACAGTAAGCCTTAAAGCTTTAAGGGAGATCATCTGCATTCTCAATCAATTTTTTTTATTTGAGATATCTCTTCAAAAATAGGTCCCAAACTCTAAAATTACAGAATTGCTTCCTTAGATTTGTACCTCCACAGTTCTTTTAATCTTAGCTGCTTTTGAAAAAGAATACACAAATGTGTCTAATGAGATATTTCTTCATTTTCAAAGAGTTTCTCAAAAAAGATAAGCATGAATGTGTTTATACTCAAAACTGAGCATAACTGGCTTTACTTTTAATTGGCTCATTTATCCCTTTGCTTCTTATCCCTTTTGTAAAATACATCAAGTAATCAGACAGATGTCACTTACAAGGGACATCCAATACTGATTTATGAAGCACCTAGGAGAACTGCATTCCTGTCTTGGATAGGGCATGGGCATGCTATGAATTTCAAAACCAGTTATTTAATTAATCCACTTATCCAGGCTCCTATCTATGGTGTTTGCGTTTTTATGCACACTTCTTGCCTGTGCATTTGCACTTTGTTTTGAATCCTCACCTTTTTTATTTGTATACTTCTAGTACTTAAACTGTACCTCTACTAATAAACTAATTAGGGTTCAAGGGTTAGTCAACAATCACCTATAATGTTAACTTTTGGTACACACACTGACACAGCTTCCCCAAACCACCTAGACCCTTATTGACAAAGCCAAGTCACAGTCTAAGGGGTAGCACAGGTCAGTGAGAATTTCCCACAGGCATTTTGGGCAGCAGTAGGCACACCACTCCCCTTCATCATTCATTTTATTTTTAAGGATTGACATGGTCTATCACTCTTATTTTCTGTTCCTGAGAACATAGAAGACTGACAGCCTGGTTCATCTTGTGACTGGGCAGAAGGTGCATCATGACATACAGCCCTGGTGCACGATGAAACAATGAAGTTTATTTGCACTTACTCCCCATGAGCAGACCACCTCTGTGTCTGACTGTGGCCTACAATGCCCTAAGAAAGTCTCTTTATTATGCCAGTGTGGAGATTGCAAATATGCAGGAGGCTGAAGACAGTGTGCATTTGAATTTATTTTCTCTTGAACCAAATCCTTACCTTCTTCCTGTGTTTCTACTCAAAGAGTGTTTAGCTGCACTACAGCTAATGGAGGTTTGCCTGAGTAAGGATTTAACATTGTCCTCTTACGGAAAAAAAATCCCATTGTTTCTTGCTTGTGTTACCATAGGGCATAAGATGTCTGTTTTTCAACCAAAGTCCCATAGGTCTGAGGACAAAAGGAAAACACAGTTCCACCCTTCAAAGTGATCATAAGGCAAAACACAATGGGCAGCTACAGACAGATGAATGAGCACACAGACACAGAAAGACAGCGCTGGTCAGCACGATGGGCTGCAACCTAACCATTGTACCCGTCAGCATCACTGGAAGGAAAACAATTGGAAAGAGAACTGAGCCAAAAGGGACATTTTATTTGCAGAGGAATTTGCATCTCAGCACTTGGTGACAGTCCAGCCAGAACAAAAACCGGAACTGTTGCAATGTTGAGTGAGAAGGGACACGGAGCCCCTGCTGGGGACGTAGTCCTGGCGGGCTGGCCCTCACGGGACTTGCACAACCTTCCAGTTGCAGTGAACTGGCACATGCCAGCAACCACAAAAACACTTCCGTCACAGTTTTTCCAGCCAGCGAAGCCTGAAAGAGAGTGGTGGAACAGATTTTGTCTCCTATTACAGGGAATGCCTCCAGGAATGAGAGGCTAAAAAGGAGAAAATATGCTCATTAGATCTGAAAATGTAACATACAGGCACTATGGTATGGCACCATAGTCTGGCCAAAGATCCAATAGCTTCCAAGGGAATGAGAGATGATGGGTAGTGTAAGAACTAACTGCAGACAGCTAGAAAGGAAAGACCAGTTTCAACTCCAGGCAGCACCACATGCTGGGGGCAGAGTGGCTGGGAAGCTGCCCAGAGGAAAAGGACCTGGGGGTGCTGATGACAGCAGCTGAACATGAGCCAGCTGTGCCCGGGTGGCTGCGAAGGCCAATGGCACCTGGCCTGGAAGAGCAATAGTGTCCCCCTGTACTTGGCACCTGTGAAGTCACAATTCGAGTGCTGTGTCCAGCTCTGGGCCTTCACTACAAAAGCATTGAAGGGCTGGAGGGAGTCTAGAGAAGGACAATGAAAATGGTGAAAGATCTGGAGCACATGTCCTGTGAAGAGTGGCTGAGGGAATTGGGGTTTATCCTGGAGACAAGGAGGCTCAGAGGGCTCCTTATTGCTCTCCACAACTCCCTGAAAGGAGGTTGTAGGCAGGTGGGAGTCAGTCTCTGCTCCCAGCAACCAGTGACAGGGCAAGCAGAAATGGCTTCAAGCTGTGCCAGGGGAGGTTCACGCTGGACATCAGGAGGAATTTCTTCACAGAAAGGGTTGTAAAGCATTGGAACAGGCTACCCAGGGAGATGGTGAAAAAATCATCCCGGAAAGTGTTCAAGAAATGACTGGACATAGTACTTAGTGCTGTGGTTTATTTGATATTGTGGTGATTGGTCAGAAGTAGGACTCGATGATCTTGGATGTTCTTTCCAACCTTAATGATTCTGTGATTTAACTTGGGAGGTATAGAAGAAGTAGGGGGAGGTTACAAAAAAAAGTGACACAATCACAGTGGCAGTCTGTGGACACAGAAATGCAAACTGACAGAACTGGGATGAGTTTATCTGTGTACATGGAAGCTTAAATCCCCATCGCACTGTGCAAAATGTGTACGCAGTCTGAATGGGATTTGTGAGTCACAGGCTCTGCCCAGATGGATTCTGAGTGACTAGCAGAATGGTGATTCTCTCCCAAAGAACTTGAAAGTGAGTTTTAGTCAACTTGAATTCAAGGTATTCCTTAACTGTACATAAAGAAGTGTAGCTAACACAAGTGAGATTTTAAATTGGAAGGGAGACCGATTTTTCTCTAGCAGTGACATGAATTGCTGACATGGAGTGATTTGTGTGGAGACACTCAATGGATTTGTGCATTCATCTGACTAGAAATTTGAGGGATTTCTACGTTGAAAGAGGTGTCAAAAAGGATCACACTCATAAGGAAACTCGAGTATGACTGGGCTGTGGCCAGAGGAAAGAAAAGTTACCTCTGAATTCAACTATCTGCAGGATATCTTTGTCCTAGAGTGTCAAAAAGAGCACGGAATGGTCAGCCAACACCACCACCAGACTGAAATGGCTGGGACATTTCCTCTGCTTTGACAGCTCCTCTTTCCCTTGAGTGGAAGGAGACTGACTCAAAAATACCCTGAAAGATGATGAAAAGGAAACTGCTTGGCTACAGTTTCTCCTTGCCTTTCCCTGCTTTTTGCAGTCTCTTCCTATAACTTTTCTTTCCTTTTTAAAAATTTCAGTCCTGGCAGGCAATACTAAGAGGTTCCAGGCAGGCAGAGGTATGTCAGACATACAGATGATTCAGAAAATCAGAGTTGCATCTTCTCTGGTTGCTGGCATGTTTACTTGAGAAATCTAGGTGGAGAACACAGTTTTCTTTCTAAGTTCCCAATACTCTTCTTTTCTGACCAAAAAAATTAGATGTCTTCTCTAAAGAATTCCCTGTTGACCTCATTTTCATCTATGTCACTTTGGAGGTCAGTAGGAGAGCTATTTTGCTCATCCACAAATTTATTCTCATTCATATTTCAGTGCCTTGGTTTTGGGCTTATAATGACAATAGTTACCAGTCTAAGAAGTACTTCATCTTGCTTTTTATTACCAGTAGAGTTCAAATATATTACATGTTATGTGGACACCCATTACACTTAACAATTTTTAACTCTTTTCTTCAAGCCTAAATGGAAGTTTCCACACATCTAATGAGTAACAGGATACAAAAATTATAACTGTGATTAAAAAAACAAAACTTGTAGTCTGTCACGATATTCTAAGTTTCTTTGTGTTTAGATACTCAGTTCAAAATTGTACATGCTAGACTTCTTAGTGGTTAGAGAAAACAGTGGGGAGTTACTAGTCTGGAGCCAGAGGGAGTCTGATTCTCATTGGAAGCTGGAATATCCAAGGCAGGAGTTGGGAGAAGCCAAAAGTCCTTCAGAATAATTTTTCTGTTTTGCAAAATAAACAAAGGAGGATTCAAATGAAAGCAATGCTGGGACAGATTCCCTTAGGAACACAGAGCATATTCTGGTGGAATCCTGGGACTCTTTTCTGCTCTGATTTATATCAGCAGGATAAACACTCTTTATTATTTACCAGCTGCCAAGGACTAGAAAAATCTACAGGAATAATATGATTCAGAAATCTACAACGCATCCATTTCTTGGTTACCTTGTCATTTCCCCAGCTCTGTGCTCTCATGATCTCTGTGCATATGATCTGACAGACTTCTTCAGCAGGAGCGATGAGATCCAGTACAACACCCTGCCTCCTAGCACTTTTCTGTCCTTCTGCAACAAACAGATTTTATAATAGGTGAGATATGATCCCTATAGAGCAGATAGTTACACCAAGGCCTTACACCACTGATCATGTGTTGTATAAGGACAAACTGGACAAACTGTACAACTCTGATATAAACCATGTGTGGTTAGGCAGGGA
>WEIU01008012.1:33196-44527 GCA_013389925.1 Aegithalos caudatus | reverse complement strand
ACAGAGTGTCAGGTTGTATTCTGACTCTGTCAGTGTTTTGTGCTGCTGCATTCTATTTTCATTTTCCTATTAAGTTGTAAGGCTTTATAATTTTAAATTTTATTTATACATACTAGCAAAGAATTGTTATTCCTATTCTCATATCATTACCTGAGAGCCCCTTACTTTCAAAATAATTTATTTGTTGTATAGGAAGAATATTTCAATTTCTTAAAACTTGGCAATAGGAAAATTGTACGCCAATTATATCAAATTCCAATATCCATTCCAATATCAAAATAGGATTTTGATAAATATTATCAAAGCATTTATCAATTTTGTCCAAGTGGGAAAATTAATTTAATGTAAATTTGAAAGAAATACACTGATAAATTTTCCAAGAAATGCCATAAATAATTATCAATATATTTGAAAATTAACCAGTAAAAATTAGATTATGTTGTTCCTTATTTTCGTCTAGATTACACTACTACTTCTAGTTCCCTCTTGCTGGAAGTAACCAAAATCCAGTGAAATCCACAATAATATCCGACTTCAGCGTTCACTCCAATAGGAACAGAATCTAGATATTACTTTCAGATTATTAATTATTTTGTCATTGTTGTGACTCCATTAGATATCAATATTACTATTGCCAGCTACTCTAAATTTCTTTTATTAGACCCCAATATTTATTGCTATGACTTCTAATGAGGTTCCAGGATGTCAGCTTTATTGGAGGCAGACACAATAAGAAAATACAGTTAAGTTTCATTTCATTTAATGTCTGGCATCTCTTCTTGCTTTCATCAGACTGCAGCCTCAAGTGGTCTTAGCGGAGGCATCTTTCTTAAAAACATCCATTTCTTATGATTTTGCAATCAATATTTAGTTTTGAATGATCCAAATTCCTTAGTTAACTGTTAATAAAATCTGCTGGATAATTAATTTTATAGAACTATTAATTTTTATTTAGCTCTGCTAGGTGGGAAACTGGTGGTCTGCTCTAGTTCTGCTAGCCAGCAAGTTGCGGCACAGCTACTCGCTGCAAGCCTATGGTAATGATAGTGCAGAAATTCTCCAGTCTGTTATATTAATAGGATATGTAAGACTTTTATAAAATGTGAATCAAACAGGTGTCATGACTAGAATTTCAGATACACAAGCAAAACGTATTCATAATTTATTGTCTATACCTAGCCCACTGTTTGAGTTGCTCTACCAAAGAATGCTAAGATGAGTTAGGATTTTGTCTCTGTGTCAAATAGACAAAAGCTTTCTGGATAGTGTGTTTCCTATACTACACATGTTGCTCTACCTGTTGGGATCATCTATGTGTCTTTCAATTCCTCTACATCACTGAAGCAGTAACACTTGTATATTAAATATATGGGAGGACTTACGTAGTCCATATTTCTTACAAATTTGAACTTAAACTGTCTAGATGTTATTAATTACAAAAGGGAGTAATCACAAGATAAAATTTGGGTATTGAAATACTTTTTCTAATGTTATACTCCAAGTGTAGATGTGCACTGTTACGTAACAAGTTCTGGGGAAGACTCTGCCCCATTAATCCTGTTTTCAGCTTCTTTGGAAACAAGAGGTAAGAGGAAAGGGAAGAAGACCATGTATGCTTTAGTATCAGAGTGACGCTGAAATAAAATCAATTGAGGAAGACACAGATCTCAAATCTGAAATATAGTTTTAAGATATTGGTATAGAGTACATTTTCTGTGTAACATAGAACATATTAATGTTATATTATATAATCTCATATGTCTGTGATCATTGTATGTTTGCTCTTAATCAGAGCTTCAGAAAGAAGACAGCAAATATTTGTTTCACATTTAATTTAAAGAAATATAAAAATGACCAGCTGAATAGAGAGATGTGTCATGATGGAGAAGTAACAGATAACTCTACAGAATTAATATCCTCTTTGAATTAAAATTGCTATAAAAGCCAAAGAGCTTTGTGAAACATTGTGGATAACGTCATGCTGTCATACAGTGCAAAAGTGCGCAGTTTTCGACACATTCCTTTAAGTTCTTGCATTGCATATAATTTCTCATAATTAAAAGTATTGTTTTGCTAAAATTTATATATTCAAGAAGGAAAAGATAAAAATAACTACTTTTAGCAGTTTCACCTCAGCCTAACAAGCTGAGAGTTACAAAGCATAAACATTAATAAAAAATTTGCATCAACTTTACAAAGCAAAAGAACGTTATCTGTAAAAATCTTGAACCTCCATTGGCTGTCTTTTTGGGCTATCACTTATACCTGTACAAAGAAAATGTAGAGTGTAGTCATACCAAAAGGCTTGCCTTTTTTCAAATACAAAGTAGCACTTTTTGGTCTTATTATGCACAAAAATATGATTCCAAACATAAGAATTATGATTCCAAGGAAAGATTTGAATGAGCTGTGTGAGAGTTTTGAGACAACTTATGAATCACTTCTTAAAGGATTTCTTTGCTTTTCAAGAAAGATGGTAGGGATATTTGTCACAAAGATTTTTTTTCCCAGTCTGAGATATTCTAAAAAAATTAATCAGGTGCAGAAATACAAATTAAAACTTGTTAATAAAAATTATGCATACCTCACTAAAAATCCCTGTAATAATAATTTAAGAGACAAATTGATTGAGACTATGCTACAGGGCACTTTCCATTAAGTACATTTGAAGCTGTAGGTTAAGCTCTTGTTTATGAAAGGTGTATGGAAGATATTTTATATTTCACAAAGTACTGCACCTATTTATCTCTTATAGATGCAGTGACAAGGAGGAGATCCTTCTTAATCTGCATCTCATCAACATGTATTAAAAACCTTTGCTAACCATACTTAGGTGTGATGTATGTTTCCTAAGTTCTCAGTGTTTCAGCAAAAGTGCCACACACATTACAATGATAGTTATTAGTGCTACTTGCATATAATTGCTTTGTACGTACCTCATCCATGCAGCTATTCATATATCAGTGTTAGAAATGGGTTTGGAACACCAGTGTCAGCATCTTGGTACAGAGGGCTAAAACAAACACATTTGTTATGATTCCCTGTGCCACGTAAGAGATTTGACTGTTCAGTTCCCATTAATTAGCCTCCAAGTTCCCTGAATGCCTATCTCAGCTTTCATCTCCCATTAATCTTTCAGCAAACAGCTTATAAGCTTTGACACTGCAAACCTCAGTATGCTTAAATGTTCGTACATGGGAAATAAAGTTTTTATATAATCTGATAAAAAGGCTAAAAATACATAAAATACATAAGAATATGCAAAAAAGTTGATACTTCATAGATATCAGGTATACTTGTTAGCAATACTTAGGATTACTCTGACAGCTTGCATTGCAGTTACTGTCCCACTAATTTCTTTAAATATTTTTCCTCCAAAGAAATGCAGTCAACTATGTTATAATTAACTTGGCTGCCAAAAGATATTATATATCATCGAATACTCTACCGGCCTAAGGTAGTCAGAGAGTGGCAGCTGTATTGTTCAGTGTTTAATCAGGTCAAAGCTGTGGCAACTTTAATTATAGTTATTGTCAAGATGCTGCTTAATGCTTGCAACAAACCTTGTCATATGTCAGCTCTTGAATCTTTTCTTTTAGTCATGTGTAAGTGAAAAGACCATCCCTGTTAAATTTGACAGGCATGATTCTATAACAAAAATTGGTATATTGCTAGATAAATTTGGGGTAATTTGGACGTGTTGTGAGGATAGGAAATAGGCAAACATATTGAGGTAAAACGGAATAAACCCTTACTCTTGTGGCTAACACAGGGGATTAGAAAGAGGTGCAGAAAAAAAAGTGAGGCCAGCAGGTCACAGAATCTCTTCAGTTTCTTTTTTAAAAAAAACAGTACCACATGCACCACACAATTTTAAAAGCAAAATATTATCGTGTGTTATCATGTATCATTGTAATGTATCCACCTGAGTCATCATGCTATACTAACAACATAAAAGGCCTGTCATTCATGCATCTGACACCTTGCTCATGAAATGAACGTTAAGTGGTCCTTTGCCCTTTGTTTTCCAATTTATAATGTCTTATTCTGCATAAATGTTACATTTTGAAACAGTGTTTCACTACTTCTCCCACACTAATAGTTTGGCTCATTTCCTGTTTTTCTCTCGGTATATCCACACTGTCTCTGTTCTCCTTGGATCCCAAGACTCCATCTGAATAAAATAAAATTACTTCTCCCAAGGAAATTAACTGAAAGGATACTTGGCTTCAAAATCTTCTCCCTGTAAATCTGCCATATCTTAAGGATGGATAAGGTTTCATTCTCTGTTCACACAATCCTTCAACATTATTCTGGTATATATCATATCATATTACAGTATGCCTCCACAAGCAATGGTTGAGATGCATGCAGCCCATACTGTGGGTGTCATGCTATGAAAAACAAGACAGTAGTCTCATTATTTATTTGACAAGTTTATGTTTTCATAAGTGGTGTTTGTTGTAAGCAGAAGCTCCAAAGATATGTCAGAGGAAAAAATAATAATTTAGAGATGTGGAGTCAAAGAAACTCCTTTGTCTGCTCAGTCTTTTGTTGCAGTTTCTTCAGTGATCTGGTCCCCATGCTCCAAGTATGATCTTCTAAGGGGTGAATTGAAAGTAATAATCACTTCTCTCTGGCTACTGACAATGTATCTGTGTTCAGAAACAGACTGGGAACTGAACCCAGGCAGAAGGCCAGAAGGGTCAGGACCCAAAACACAATGATCTTGTGCCACTGTACCTGGGTCAGGTAAGCTGAGCAGCTTGAGGAGTGGCAGATGGAGTCAGGCCAGAGTTCAGATCACCATATGTATTTGTGGTGATGATGCAGGTCTGGGTTAAGTCATGAAGTCAAGCGACATTTCAGGGTTAAGTCCAGCAATTGTAACTAGTATCAGAAATAACCTGGTGATAGCCAAGCATGTCTACAGTAATGGAAAAAGACTGAGGTCAGGCCAAAAAGTCAGTCCATAGGTCTAAGCTCAGAGAAAAAAAAGGCCCTAGCTAGCCACATGCAGAGCTAGGACAGAGCAAGAGCCATGTACTTGGCAAAACGTCTCAGGCATGGACTGAAGATGCAGGCCCAGGAGAAGGGGTGCTTCTAAGATCTGAGGTCTGCCCAATCACTGCCCTACTCAGCTGGGCAGGGGAGATGAATTGCAACAAAAGGCTCATGGGTTAAAATATGGACAAGGAGAAATCACTCAACAATTACTGTCATGGGCAAAAGAGACTCAGTTTGGGGTATTGGATTTAATTTCTAATCAATCGTATCAGAGTGGGATAATGTAAAATAAAATCCAAATCCACTGAAAGGTCCTGTCTCCACAAGGCTGCAGATCCTGCCAGGAGCCTGCTCCACCATGAGCTTACCACAGAGTCACCATCTCCTTTGGGCATCTACCTGCTCTGAGTTGGGTCTTCTGCAGACTGCAGGTAGATCCCTGCTTCCCCTCCTGCCCCTTATTGACCAACCTTGGTGGCTTCAGAGATGTTTCTTGAATGTGCTCACTCCAGCTGCAGCTGCACAGGGATTTCTCTCCCTCTTCTTAAATCCATTATCCCAGAGGGCTACCACCACTGCTGATGGGTCCAGCCTTGGCCAGTGTTGGGTCCATCTTGGAGCCAGCTGACATTCTCTTTGACAGATGTAGGGGAAGCTTCTGGCAGCTTTTCACAGAAAACATTCTCTTGCCCCTATGTCTACAGAAACCCTGCTATGCAAACTTAGTACAATTATCCACATCTGGACCAACAGTAACCAAAGGTTCAAAGGAAAGAATGAGCTAATCAATATGAAATGTTTGGGGAGATGAAGTTTAATTTGAAGTATATGATTATATGAGTGAGTAGAGGCAGTAGCTGGTCTTTTGGTTTGGTTTTCTTTTACTGTGTGTGGTACAAAAGGAATGTCTCTTACTATTTGGGGACTTTTTTTTAGAGACAGATATAGAAAAGGCCTTTTTTTATTACATATGGAGCTTTTATGCATTAATTCAAGGAGTTTACACTGATTGTGAAGGCTATTCATTTTAGTCTAATAATTGCCTCAAAAAGCAGCTAAAGAATTAAAAAAGAAACAAAGAAACCCACCAAAAGTTCCCCATGATTCATAGCAAGTTATAATCATGATGAGAATAGACATTAATTTTCATATATTGCAATGGGATCTCGGAAGTTAACTGTAAATCATCTTCCTAATGATTGCAGAGGCAATCACATTGTACACATTGTACCTACACACTGTAGTTACTCATTGATGTCTATTCTAGGCATCAATTCTTTTCTCCCTCTGATAAAAACAATAAGACTCAATTCCCAGTTACATAAAGGCAAAACATGAAACAGAAGTAAAAACCACCTAGAATATCCATTTCCAAAGAAAAGCCATTATTCTTGGTGATTCATAACAGTACATTTTTTCCAAGAAGGATCGAGCCTTTGAGCAATGGAAAAGACAGCAAACAATATAAAAAAAACTAGTAAGGTAGGATATCTAAACTCTTTTGCCCTTGTTATGACAAAATAATAAAATTGTTTGGGTTGGAATGGATCTTAACAAATGTCTAGTTCCTACCCTGTCATGGGCAGGGATACTTTCCACCAGACTGCGTTGCTCAAAGCCCAATCCAACCTGGCCTTGATCAGTCCAGAGATGGGACATCCACAGCTACTTTGAGGAACCTGTTCCAGTGTCTCACCACCATCACAATAAAGAATGTCTTCCTAATATCTCATCTAAACTCCTTCTTTCAGTTTGAATCCATTCCCCTCTGTCCTATCACTTATGCCCTTGTAAAAAGTCTCTTCACAATTGTCTTGTAAGCCATCCTGAGTTCCTAGAAGGCTACTGCAACGTCATCTTGGAATCTTCTCCAGGATGAACAGCCTCATAAAACCTGAATTCCTTATATGCACAATCCTGCACAGGAATCTAAGAACATCACAGTACAGACAGCTTGAGAGCTTCGGAACACTTAAGAAGATTAGGACTTTTAAATTCTTTATTTTGGTTTTCAGAGATAGAAACATAACAGCTTTGGAAACATCATGGAAATATTAGTGGGTTTTCAATCTTTATATACATATTGGTTGGATTTAGAAAGGAAAACTCCTTTTAAATTTTTATTAATATATAACTTTTTTTCTAGTTTAAGGATTGAAATTTTCCTAGTTTGGTATAATGAGTGAAATTCATAATTACTAATGGTGGCCATTTGGAGAACATAAAGGTTTTACTGGAGCTTGAAAAGTTATTAAAAGAGATTACCTTGATCTGTTAATCTGTCATCATTATTATCTCTCTAAAATCTAATAGGTTATATTGCCTAGGTTTTGAATGATAGTCGTGGATAGGATGGATGTTTATCAATTATGAATCAATTAATTTATACTATAGCTATGCAAACATTATGTTTAATACTATGTCAGATTTTATTCTGTTGATGAATTTCATGAAGATAAGTTCTCAGCTCATAGCTTCTAATATTTCAGATAATTTCTACTAGAGAGTTATGATACACAAATCATTGGACAAAATAATTCAAAGAAATGATGGTAACAAATAACTTACATTTTTATAACATCTTTCATCTTGACTTTATATCCAGTATGTCAGTGGTGCCTAATTTTGTGATACTTCAAGCAGAATCCATCCCTCATGTGTACCTTTTCTTAGTGCTAATTGCTATTTTGATGTGAAAGTAGGCAAGTAGACAGGCGGCTCTTTCCAGAGAAAGAGAAAATGTTAGTGATTTTTCTAAGAGAGGTCTTTTATAACAAATTTCATCAGACAGATGATTATAACAGAAACATTTATAGAAAATTCTTGTTGCTTTTTACATGTCAGAGTGGCAGCTCTGCTGTAAGAAACATTTTGAGTATATATTTGTAGCAAACACAAAAACTGGTCTTTGAAAAGTGTTCTTTTCATTTTCCTTTGGGGTGTTTTTATACAAATTTTTTTTCAGAGATTATTACTAAATAAATAATTAGTATATCTTTATTATGTTATTTTTTATATTGGTGAATAATATTTATCATGTGAAGAAAGGGGAAAGTCTTCATAGTGGTATTATCTGCCCACTAACAAGAGCATTAGAAGAGTTACACAGATATACTAGTTTTCCTCAAACACCCATCAGTATTTTTACTACCTGGTATTTCAATAATTCCTTATAATTAACTTGCTCCTTAGATGACAACGACAACACCAGCAACAGCATCTGCAACAAACAACAGTAATACAGACCTCCATTTCCAGACTGATCATAAAACAGAAATTCTGGCAGCGGATCCTGAGTTAAACATCACATGTTTTACAGCTCTGTATTTAACATCTCTATCCTCTGGACAGCTTTTATTCTTTGGATACCTTGGTATTTGGATTGATCAGTCACAAATTAACAAACAGTAAACACTGAAGTTTTCACATAAAAATACTTAATCTATACTGGAAATGATACAATGCAGTAGGTTATAGTTTAATGTAAACAGAATTCAGATCATGTATCAAATTTTTTTTCTTTGAACTGCAATGATAGCTAAACTATTAGTAGGAGAAATAGTAGTCATTTAGATCTGAATCTCCCAAAAGTAATAATGCCTTAATTCTACCTTTGCTGAAGACAGTGGTAAATTTTCATTATATGTAACAGGAAGAGAATTTGGCCGGTGTTTTGAGAACTCCACATTTATACTAAGCTTTATTCAACTGCTTAATTAAAATTTCTGCTTGTTTTCTACTTGGTTATTATTCCTATGGTGAGCTTAATTGCTACTATATGAACAGTGCATTTGCCTGGAGATATTTATTAGTTTTCAGTTGAGAAACCTTCACTTGTTATACACAGTTTGTGGTAAGTTTTGTTAAGCAGTACTCTACTTCTATGTGCGTAGTTCATATGATTCTGTAGTGTGAAACTATATAGGGCAATTAGTTTCTGTTGTCATTAAAAACAGACAGTAATATCTTTATTCATTCAGATGCAGCAAACTCCTCTCCCTCTACTTGCTTGGGTAAGTATTATTATGGCACTGCATGATGCTCTGTGTGTGGCTGGGGATTTTCAGAGGTTTTGCAACTTTCACATTCCATACATGCATAATGTTCCATCTCAAGTTCATACTGAAAGCATTTGTTTTGCAACCCTTTTTTTTCCCCCAGTATCAAACCCAGAAGGAATAATTATGATAATAGGGGTAGGCAAGAAAATTTGCAACAATTTATATATCTGTCAAATACAAGAAACATCTTTTTTATCTTTTTTCCTGTTGTGTGTTGAATCATTAAATATGCTTGCTTTTAGTCTTTAGTATTTAAAAGAAAAATTTAATAATTCTTCCTTTTTATACTGTACAATTCTGACATGCTCCTCCTTCCAATAACTTTTTAAACTCTGGATCCTCATCATTAACTTCAAAAAAGTGCAGTGATCCCAAAAGCAGTTGGAGGAGTGAAGGAGAAATAAATTGACACACAGACACATTTTCTCAAGCACAAAACTCTGAACCATTCAGATGGATAGTGAATGTAGCCAGTGTATCTAACTAGTCATCATCTCTCCAATGAAATATGGTATTGTTTCAACAATATATGCTACACAGATGAATAGTTCTAGACTAGTACACAAGACTCAAATACTCCTTCCTTTTCAGAATTNTTTTGTGCTGTTACCATGGTTTCTGGAAGTTGATTTTTTTTTTTTTTTCTTTAAGACATTCTGACTAAGTGTTTCTATGTAGATCTGTATCTCTTCCTCCCTCTTATGATGTCCTTCAACATACTGCAAATACAAAAAAGCTGGAATGACAAATGTATATTATACCATAAAAATGTTAATGCAAAGCATGATTTTTCTTATAGAAAGATTACTGCTTATGTTGTCATGATCATATTTTGATATGTACTTTGTTTTCTCATATGTAATGACTATAGCAAGATGTAGATTTTCTTATATTTTCTTTTCTATTTTTTGTCGTCATTACATCACACTGTAATGTCAAGTTCTCCATTTTCACATCACAACAATTCTTCAGGAAAACAACACTTACTAAATATTTGTAAAAATACATTTCTTCCTGATGTTTGAGTTTTACTTAAAATGTCATCTCTGCGTACCCTGATTTCAATATATGCTGAATTTCATGCATGTAAGGATATCTATAATTCCTTCTGTTTCGTTTCTGTATTTAAGTAATGTTTTTAACAGGAGCTGTTCTGAGTAATTTTCTCTGTGAAAAAAAAATTGGTATCTTAGTTACCTATGGGAAAAAAGTATTTTTGTGAGTTTCTAATATGTGGAATTGTATGTAATACACAACTTAAATTTAAGTCATGTGTTCCTTAGTCATTCTGATAAAGTTTCTAGTTTAAGAAAATAATAATGCAGCAGGGATCGAAATGCTAACCCAGTAATGTTTTCAAAGTCATGTGGTTTATTCAAATCCACATATTTTTCTGACAAAATCGGCAAAAGATTTTTTTTCTTTACAAGAGTATTCAGCTATTATACCCTTTTTCTAGGTATATGAGAGCAGGTTAAATACTTCTTTAATATTTTCAAGATATGGACAGCTTAGTAGGTACAGCCCAAGGAGAGGCAAAGACAACTAAGAGGCCATTATGTGGATTAATTCAAAAAGTCATTTTAGCCCTTGGAAGATATCCCAGTGTCCTAGAATTAGGCAATGACAAAATTGAGCTTTATGTCTCTTGTGTGCAATCACTTACTTCTCCACCTTTCAGCTGGCACTGCATGCCCTTTGGCTATTACTGAGAATGTAGCTGAGTTTTAACTCATTAATGTGATAGCAACTCACCAGGTGACACCACAGGCCTTGTGCTTGAATGGGTATGTTCACTGAATTCTAGTGGGATTCCTTTGTTGTGAGTGAGCATGGATCAGAGAGAACAACCTAATTGCTCAGCAGCAGCAGACATACTGACTCTGTATGAGAGAACTTATGTGAATGACTCATGCAAGATGTCTAAAGAAGTGGGCTCTGTTACTAAATGATTAAATGCCTTAAATGCCTCTTTTAATGATAAAATTTTAGTATGGCTAGGGAGTATGTAAGAAAATTAGGAAAAATAAATGACTTACAAATATTATTACAAACTAGTCTTGCATTATTTCTGGAAGTTACTTAGTAATTCTACTTTGTCAACTCAGGTTTATGTTTTCATTTAAACCAACAAGATTGATGTAAATATAAAGTAATATACTAGAAAATAAGCTGTCTTTAGAGTAAAATCCCAAAACCTAGCCAAAAAGACCCACCTCAGTTGTGACAGAAGAGCCTGTTTTGGCTTCTCAGTAACTGAATT
>WEIU01008012.1:1592-15572 GCA_013389925.1 Aegithalos caudatus | reverse complement strand
AAAGGAAATAAAAAAAAAAAAGAAAAACAATCAAGTAGAGCACAATTATTACAGAACTGGATTTAGTGGCCCAGGAGACCCTATGGTTTGTATTTTTTCCATATAAACTCTCTGAACAATGTTGTTATAGCTAAAAAAAAATGTGGTGATGGGTGGGTACAGACATGGGAAATATCTCCTTCAGGATGGTGAGACGCAGTGTGTGAATCCTATTATGTTGAACCTTGGCCACCCAGTGGCTCTTACGTGGCATCATCAGTCATAGAAGCTTACTTTCAGAGGCCAGGAATTTTGCCTAATCTACTAGTCACAGAGATTCTAATCTAGTCCTTTATTAATGTTAATGCCAAAATTATTTTTTGTGATCTGGGTTTTATTTTTAGATGTGAAGTAACTTCTCTTTAAACAACTCATGCTTCTCTCATCTACCATACTGCTCTTTATTCAGTGAGTCACAGGAAAGATACAGATATTGTTTCATGCTGATTCTGGTTTTGAATAGACCCAAGCTCTTACATTTGAAAGCAAACTATCCAGACTAAAGTTCTCAAAACAGAATAGCCTAATGTCATTCCACATGTTCAATATGAAATTAAATCAATTAAAATTAAAACTCAGGACACAGTATGTGAAAAATCATGGAAAGAGAAACAACTAAGAAATTTGCTGTTAAACTGAATAACTTCACCAAGTTTCTGAAGCTATCTTGCTGCTATTTCCACAGTACTATCTTCCAGTGTTTTCTGCAACTTCTGAAAGTCATACATTTAGTGCCTTATTTTTTAGCCTTTAATGCCATCAAATCTTAACACTTTACAGTATCCTATTGTTCTTTCCTACAAACTCTGGAAAACTTCATTTAAACTTTACTTCCTTTCTTTTTTTTCTGAGATGCTCCAGGCAATTTATCATCAAGTGATGAACTCTGCTTGACATCCTGTATTCCAGTATTTGTACATCATATTGCAGCCCAGTAACTTCAATGGGTTTTGTTTCAGGTAGGTGTCTGTGTCCAATTTAAATTCTACTTGCCTAAGGGTTTTCCCTATTGGAACTGCTACAAGCTGTCACACCTGTACAAGTGACATTTTCTTATTTAACCTTGACCCATATCCCAGTGAATAGAATTTAAGTGAGTGATTTTTATATTGTCATCAATTTTCTAATAATATGGTCTGGAATTATTTATAAATCCTTAAACTCTGTAAGTTATGATGCAGAATTATTAGATGTGACAGGACATCTAAAAACCTTGCCCTTAATTCCTATGCCCTAGCAGCTAAGAAATTCTGAATAAAATGCTATGAGACTGAAAATAAAAAGAGGAGTTTGTCATTGATATACACACTATAGGAAGGTAGTAGAGATCCCCTTTAAGAAAATAATGCATGTAAGCTTTTGAAATTATAGTAATTTTTCTCAACATACTATAATTCCTCCCTTTGTTTTTCCTTTATCAAAGACACCTGTAATGTTTTTTTAACTGTTTTTTTCATGATTTTCACATCTGAAGGTAAGGATCTTTCATTTGAAAAGTTCTATCAGATTTTATAACTATTTCACATGTTCTGATTTTATTTTAAATATTTCTTTATCTCATTAAAAAGCACCACTGATTCACAAAAAAAAAGTCTTTGTATTATATTCCTCTGTTGGTGACAAGCAAAACTTTGTCAGTCTTCATATATCAGAAGCAAAAAATAAGTGATTCTTAACCTAGCTTGACTGGGTTTTGTGACTCTACTATTTATAAACTTTAAATATAAAATATTTGCCGCAAGCAAATCATAATTATATGACTCTGAAGTACTAGCACTATCCTAGGCCTTCAGGTAATATAGAAGTTTACATTGTTTTAAATTGTTATTCTCTTGCCTTTGTGAAATGGAATAAAATGTTATGAAGATTCTGATCTTGGAATATAAATAAAATAAATTAATTACATAAGTAAAATAAATTATTCTGAGTGTCCTGATATACATTTCCAAGTGTGAAAACCTGCTGGTCACAAAGCATTTGAGAGACGTTGCTGAGTTAGATTTGACATGTAAACATTTTTTCTTTGTTAGAAGCACCCTTTACAAAGCCTCATTTCTAAGGTTTTTTGAGATGTTGTTGACATTAGAGACATTTATATGTTCGTGTTCTCTGACAAAAAACTAATGTAATACTAGAGTACAGATTTTTGCTTATAAATGTCTAAATAAATAAAAGTATATGCTCATCTAAACTGTTGTAGCTTAATAATATTTACAAAAATAAGCCCTACTTTGAAGATATATAGCCTACCTTTAAGTTTAATACCTATGAGATTTTACATTCTGTCTTTTTTGATTTTCACAGGGACTATGTTCTTTTTAGGCTTTCTCTTCTATTTTATTTTCATAAATTGATGTTTCCCATAAAATATTAAAACTCTGTTCTGATCAGAAACCTTAATGACACAGGAGCCCTTACACTGTGATTTCTAAAAGTAACAAAGCATATTTTGGTTTGTATTTCTCCTGATTGTCTACTTGTATGGGAATATATAAAAGGGAAAGCTATTGTCTATATTTTTCCCTACATACTAATAAATTTTAAAAATCTATTTTGTGTGAAAGAATTTGCTTTTGAAACAGATTTATGCTATTGTTTGTTCACATTTTGAATAAATTTGAATGTTTTGAAAGAAAATAATATAATATGAAAGTAATAATAAAATGCTTGCTAAGAATGTGATATTCCTTTAAGCCTAAAAATAATTATTCATTTGCATTAAGAAAGACAAAAACTTCATAAATTAATCCATTAAAGCTCAGAATGGTGGTCATTTCTAGTTCATTTATGGGTTTAACAGCTTTAAATGCTCATGCTATGTGGAATATGTGAAACTACCATAAAACTTAGTTAATATATGGTGTCCTCAACAGATAAATATTTGAAAAAAAAAGATTATACTTAGACTAGGTACACTAAAACACTCTTGAGATTTGGTATTTTGACCACCTCAAGTTAATTAAATGTGTTTTCTAGAATTCACAACCCAAAGCAGAATGATTTCATGAAGATATTCAGGGGAAATTCCTTCCATTATAATTTCTCTGTCAAGCCTTTGATATTTGATGACTTCCAGCATATCGTTCCAAAAAAGCAATTATTGATCTAAAGATTTTAAGTGATGAAGAATCCATTGTTTAAATCCCATTATTTTTAACACATTTTATTTGCAATAATAAAGTCTATTGAAAGCAATCTAGTCTGCAATAAGTGTTATTGAGTCAAATTTCAGGAGATTTCATTGAGCTTGAAAGAGTAGGTGCTAAATACCAAACTTACATATGATTCCCTTTTTGTTGCTCCTTACCAGAACTTAGGATACAATTCAGTTTAACTCCACTTTGAAATCCACAGGAATTTTTTGTCAAGAGTTTTGCCAGTTTCAGGCTCTGTCTAGTAATGTATTTTTCTTGCTAGTGTCATGATCTGTATCATTGGAGCACAACTAGACTCACTTTTATGAAACATAAACTAAACCCAACTGTGATATCTAAATCTGTTACATGTACAGATTCATGAAAGTTCTGAAATTAATACTGCAGCCAATCAAAAGTCCATACTTGAAAAGAAAGTTCTCTGAGATTTAAAGCTGTCTCCTCTCAAGGGCTCCAAACTGAATGCCCTCCTTTGGCTTCTGGAGCTTTTTAATGGAGAAACATAATTTCATATCTACCCATACATATATACACACACACTTTACTGTCCTTTTTTTACTGTATCCCCATGCAACTGCATACTGTTTTGAACTTGTGTAATTTTGTATGATGTATATGTGGTACTTCTTCAGTATAATTATGATACTTCTGTATATCCTGGTGCCCAGACACAATGAAAACAAAAATTCTCTGTCCGCTAAACCCCTGCACCCTCCAGTTTCATCAGCAATCAATCTACGTGAATGATTCCATTTTAAACTAAATCATATGAAAAGTTTCAGCAGGAAATAGTAGTCTGTGTCCCAGAAGACGAGTTTTTTCTGGACCCATAAAGTGCTATTAAAAAGGTTGGATTTGCCAGTCATCTTATATGTGTTGAAAATTCAATTAAAGAAAATGATATGCAAAGTGGTGCCGCTAGGAAGTACAGCTTTCACTCATATGGATTTACAATCTCATTTACTTGTGTAGACTCACTAATCTGATTGTAATCATGTTACTTATCTTTAAATTTTGTGTGTGGCAGCTGTACATCAGAAATGACATACAGGTGGGACTATGATATATTGAATCAATTTAATCACATTTAAATATTTCAAGGTTTGGTCTCCTATTAAAAGCTGGTTCTTAAACAAGAAACATAAAAAACCCCTCAAAACATAAAAAACTCATAGTTACAAACTTATTTCTAAGCAAGGTTAAAATATTTTTACATTAAAATTGACCTTAAAATAATATAATAATTGCTTACAATTGAGAAGACTCTGCTGGATGTTTGATTACTTTGTGATAGAAAAATTGCAATGCTCATTTAATTAAATATATTTTCCACCTATTCAAGGGGAAATTATAGTCTTTAATCAATTCATATTTATAATTTGGTATTTCATAGAACTATTACCATGTTCTCTCACATATATGCAGAACACCTAATTAGATTTCATCTTGATTGGTTACCAGCCAAAGGGATTTGGATCTAGAATCCAGTAAAACTACTCCAATTCCTTGCATGATTTCCAGTGTACCTTAATTTCCTGTGGCATTGTCATTTGTAGTGATGAGAATTCTGAAGACAGGCATTCTTCCAGGGGCTGTTGCTACTTAATATCAGGGTACTTTTGTAGTGGCAAGCAAGACAGGTAGTACTTCAGGTGATACAATCCCCATCTTGGCTGTCAGTCCTTTCTCCGTTATCCATCTTCATGACAATTGCTGATAGCACCTTATTACTACCAGTAATATATCTCATGTCTGGGCCTATGTCTCTGGAATAGTGATATATATTGCTTTAAGAACTTATATAGCTTAACCATGTACTTAAGAGCACTCTTTGTAATAAATACTTTATAACAAATACAGAATAAAATAATTTTATGCAAAAAATACATAATATCTTCAAAAATTAATACATACATTCAATATATCATGCATACAATTTGTGTAGATGAGTCATTTTTAGCATCTCTAAAGCTTGAAGACTTTATATGCCATTTTGTACATTTATTGAAAAAGAGTTGCCAAATCTAACATCAAGAGATCAAGACAACCTGTAGCACA
This sequence comes from Aegithalos caudatus, assembly GCA_013389925.1. Taxonomy (NCBI): domain Eukaryota; kingdom Metazoa; phylum Chordata; class Aves; order Passeriformes; family Aegithalidae; genus Aegithalos; species Aegithalos caudatus. The sequence goes on along the minus strand of WEIU01008012.1, from coordinate 10,320 downwards.
TATTCTCAGTAGGCACACACATAAATAAGTACATGCTACCTTGTATAGAGGGCCAGCCACACTGATCAACACATGCAGGCACATGCAGCATTTACACAAGCACAAACACCACCAACAGCTGTATCCCACTCCCTTCTGTGGCTGACCAGGATAAAGATCCAACAGTGGGGACAGATATAAGTATTTAATGTTCACTCATCCAGTGTCTGGATGCCAGGATTCCCCTCTTGGTGGCATCTAGCCACACCACCCTGAAGGCCATAGCCCTACTCTAGCTGCAGGTCTTCAGACCTGCACTCTCACACATAAATACATGTATCCCTTCAAATAAAGAATTATTTGATACACCAGTGCTGGACCCTCCTGCTTCCCCATTAACTTTCACTGAGATATTCATATGCACAAAGAGGTCATGCAATCCATCTCCAGAGCCCACTCCTGTATTTGGTCCCACCTACTCACCAGTGAGGCTGACTTGATGCTCATTTTTATCATACACTGACTTGTGTACAAACACTCATCACTCCTGCTGGTAACCTAGACACACAGAATCTCTGGCACTCCAATCACTGGCTCTTAGACTTCCCATACAAATAGATGTGCACATGAAAAGAGCTTTCACCCAAGAAATTAGTTAGAATTTAATGAGAAAACAAGACAGACTGTGGTGATGAAGTATATGGCACAGTCAGGCAAGAACACTTATCAGCATTGTGCAAGTAACCATCCTCTCCTATTTCCTACACCTCTGGAGAACCAGCCTTATGAGGAGCAGCTGCAGAAGCTGAGGGTGTTTAGCCTCAAAGGACACCTGATTGCTCTATACACCTACCTGAAAGAAGGTTGCAGCAAGGTGGGGATCAGCTTCTTCTCCCAAGTAAGAAAGTGACAGGACATCTAGGACACATCCTGGAATTGTGACAGGGAAGGTTTTGTTTGGACATAAAGAAAAAGTCCTTTACTGGAAGGGTTATCCAACATTGGAACCAGCTTCCTAGGGAAGTGGCTGAGTTGACATCCTGGAGGTGTTTTAAAAGGCATGTTGGTATTATGGTTAGGAACATGGCATAGTGGTGGAGTTGGAAGTGTTAGGTTAGTCCTGCCTAAATGATTTCCTGAGCTACTCCCCAAAATACTTCAGGCATACTTTCCTCTTTTCATCTTTCTCTGAACATCTCATTGTCTTGTACAATCCCCAAAAGTCTTTTCCCTGCATCTAATCACAAGTCCCACACTCCTGTAAGCATCAAACCCCCCTGCCTTTAGTCCAAAAGGTGAACCAAAAATAATGGGGAAGCTTTAATCTTAGGAAAAAGTCATCATACTATGCTTTTATCTAAATGTTTTGTGCTGCAAAAAGACAAAATATATGATATTGTTTATTAATAATATAAACTAATACAAGGGAACATTCACCCAGAAAAAATAGCTAAATAAAAATAGCTATTAAATCACAGAAATTTAAGGATTTATACGCAGAACAATTTGGAAAGCAACTTTAATTAACCTAGGTTTATATTACACACTAAAGCTAGCAGACTTAGATCAGTCAGATTGTAGACAGCAATCTCTCTAGCTGGCATGAAGGTGGAAGACCCTTGTTACAGTTATGCCCTCCAGCTGCTCATTATTACCCTTTTGCCATCAGAACTGGGAGGGCAGTCACCTCCAGCAGAGTGGTTCCTGTGATTGATCCCTCTTCCTCTACAGGCAAAAGCAGCCAGGTAAACACAAGCAATTTAAATGGTTGGCTTGAGGCTCAGGACAGATATCCTCTTTCACATCTAGCTGTGCTGATAGCTATTGCTCCTAGTTGTCTCTGTACTGGAGAGTATGCCACTCAGGGTGTCCAACCAAGCAGTAGATACCTCAGGACTACTTCTAAGACAGGCAAGCTGAGGTCTGTGTACGCACAGTTTAAGCCCACTTGTTAACCTGTTGGTAGCAGATCCTGTGTTAATCTCTGTTATAAACAGCCTAGTGTGTTTTTTTGTATCATTTGGAAACTTCACTGGCTTTGCTCTGAATGTGGATTAGAGAGAATTTGCCAAAAACACTTTACCAGCTGAGCTGTGAAAAGGGGTAAGCTCCAGCCAGTGAAAAAGAGAGATTGATGTTGCTATATCGGCACCTGCAGAGGTGTCTGTTTATAGCTTTAGGCAGTTAAGAGGGGCAAGAGATGTGATTCCTGATTGTCATAGTTTTGTTCACAAGTGAAGAGGCTTTACAGACACCAATTATAAAGCTTCTTTAGTTCTATTTGAGCTGAATGATAAAAAGACTTTCTAGTATTGTACAAAGTGTGCTTTTTCACCCATGTTAGTATCATCTGCCAGTAAAACCTTTGATATTGCATCAGATCTCAGGTTCTAAATGTACTACCTAAACAAATTTTCTAACTGAAAGTGTAGTGAAAGCATTATATAAGAAAACATTTTTATTTATATTCTATTAACTGCCAGAGCTAATTTTTAAATGTGAGGATGTTAGGAATCAAACTGCAAGTATTGCCAATCCTGCATTCTAATAAACTCCAGACCTTTCAGAATGTAAGTAGCAACTGTTCAGCTTGATGTGCTTTTAAACACAGGAAAACATTTTTAGGGGTTGATATAATCTTTATTTTATTAAGAAAACAACATAAAAGAGAAAACTGTGTTTGTGATACGTATTGTAAAATCCTAAGTATTTGTGACACACAAAAAGATAGATTTTGTTAGAACTAAGTGTAATATAAATGCATTAGTTATAAATATGTTCATTTTGTAACTGTGTTAAAACTGCTGCTAGACAGCAACATTACCTTGATTTGAAAGGATTTAACAAAGCAGACCTTTTATCCAAGCCTCTTCCAGTCACAGAACAAGGAGAGGTTGACCAGAGGCACTGAGTTCAGCTGCCATGCAGACAAGCAAGAAGGGCCATCCCTTTGGCCAGGGTGTTTCAGCACCTTAGCTCAGAGTGGTATCACAGTGCACTCCCTGCATTTCCCAGTGATAAAAAGAGGCTATGACCCCAGTCAGTAATTCTTTGACTGAAAGAAATATCATTCAGTTAAATGTACTGAGCATTTCTTTAACGTGGTTTAAAAAAATTGTAAGAAACTTACATGCGCTTAAGTGAACAAGTAAAGAGACAGCATGAATACAGTAGGGAGGTCTTCCTAATGGTCAGGCAACTTTCCACTAGAGTTGTTAGCAGGAACTTAAGCTGACATCTTCATTGATAGTTATGGTGTTTACATGAATGCAATCAAGGTGATACTTTTAGATTAAAGTCCACTGTAATCACATAGTCATTTTGTCCTATGGAAATCTTCTCATTTTTTAAGTTTGGCCTGCTGTGGCATCATTTGGCAAATTCTAGTTTTACAGGTGCTCATTTCTCCACTGCAATATAACCACAAATTAAATCAATTATATCTTGATATACATAACTGCATTTCTCTAATAATCCCAAGAATCATAACTGAAGTGATGGCAGTGAATAAATGTCCTTAAAGATAGCTATGGTAAATGCTTCATACTGAAAATCTAAATGCTGAAAAATTCACTGAATTTAGTCTTGTATACCATTGCTAGTTACATGAGTGTCAGGTTAAATTTTACCATGATTATTGCAATTTCTCCTGTAGTCTGATGCTAATCTTAGCTCTTTAACCTATTAAAATCACAGCCATTATCGTTATCTTCCTCATCTGTCATTCCTTCTGTAACATATCAATGAAGAGTCCAGGCGTTGGTACCCCTTTCCATGGTGGATTAGATGTAAGATCTTCATCTTCTTCAAGACCTTATACAATATAGACCCTATTTTATATCTCCTTATCTTTGCAGCACCACATAAAAATCTTAATGTTACGTTCTCTCTAGAAATTCTTCTTCAGATTTCAATGCTGATTCAGTTGCACGCAGTATACTCCTTGTTACAAGTGTTTCTGATTCAAAACTTTAAAAAATATGAAATTCTTCTGTGAAGTTTATAATAATTTTTAACAGGGGAAAATCCTAGAACCCTGTTAACTGTGTGCATTAATGAGCTACTTTTCTTAAGTACTGGACATTCACTGAATAGTCTTCACTGAAGTTGCTAGATGCTGGAAATGAGCTTTCCAAATGAAAATTCAGAAACATTTAATCTTTCTAAACTATATTTCATGTATTATATACAAGTAATAGCATCATTGGATTACTTATCTGTTAACCCTCTTTGCAGCCCTCAGTACAAAATTTCTCTTGAAATGTATTTCAACATTCATTACTTTTGACAATGGTAGCTCATAGCTGGTGTGTCAGTAACAAGTCTCATGGAGAACTTCTAAATATTGTCCCCTGGGATGACATTCCATGGCATCTTCAGCCTCACTGGAAAGGTCAGTGACACAGATTTGCTTTCAACAGTGTAATCCAGTCCAAGAGTGACAGCCAGACTATTCAGCATGACAGAGGCAAGAAAGGTTTGAAAAGCCTTTTCATTTGTAAATGACAGAAACAAGTCATACCGGGAATTGCAACCTTTGGCTATCTAGAAACACCTTTGAACACAATTAATCAGTACTCCTTGATCTGGTTTAAGATGTAGAAGGTGAGATCCTGATGTTTTGGCTTAATTATTTCCAGGATAATTAAGCCCAAAATTATTCTTACAGAATTGTTAATTGCCTCCCAATGACTCTGTCATCAACAAATATATTTAAAATCCTTACATATGGAAACATCACTTGCCATTGGTAGTCTTTCTAATAGTTTATTTCCCATACACATATTCTAGCAAGCAGAGATATTTCTTCAACCCATTTTATATTCTAATTGCAATGTTTCATTCAGTTGTGAAAATTCTGGAAGAATACATCCCCATGTTTAGGCATCAGGTATATAGGTATCAAGTCTTTCAATCATATCAAGAGTGTATAACTCAAATTTATTCCTAGAATAGAGGTTTTTCACATGCTAAAATACCTAGAATTATTTTAACTGATTTACATAAACACAGATACTCTTCTGATACACATGCAAGCAATTAGAAATGAAAAATTAATTTCTGTCTCTGTTGGTCCTTGTGACTTGTGATGTGCATGTGTGTACATGTAAGTGTCTGCCTGCTGCCACTCAACCTTGCTGGCTGGTCCTGGGAACAACCTCAGCTCCTTTGGGCTCCTTCAGACTTGGCAGTGCTCTACAATTTCTACTTTCCTTCTTGTCCTTGCAACTTACTCCTCTCACTCATTGTCTAGATGACAAATATAACTATAACTGGTGCAAGCTTGGCTTCTAAATAATGTAGGCAGTTCTATGTAACTCATGTAAAGCCTTTACCTTCAAAACAAATTAAAAAAATTAATAGATAAACCCCCCCAAATTAAAAATCTATTCCCAATGTCATTTATGACATATACTGAAAAGATTATTTAAGAAAAGAAATTATTTAATTTGAAAAGGAAGCAAATACATGAACATACATATGAACTGTATTAAAAGCACTGAAGTTAAAAGCCTTTGATGTTACATGAGCTCTCTACAGTCACTGAGTATGAAGTCTTAGTAATAATGTGCTCCTTTTCACAATAATCTCAGTTATGAAATTTTTTAAGCAAAACAGTAATGACTACTATATAATAAAAAATAATGCAAGGAAATTGGTTTTTTTTTACACTGAAAAAAAATGGCTGCATTTTCAACCTGAATTTAGTAATTAGGATTTTGCCAATGAAAAGGGAAAATAAACAATATTAAGAATTTACTCAAGCATGCTAAAGAAGTAGAATCTTTTTGTTTTCATGCTAAGTTCACCACAAATACAATATTCATGTGAGGCCAGGGCAGAGACATTTGATGATGATTTAACAGCAATACATCATCATTTTGATTTCTTTTATTTTCCTTTAAAATGTGAAAACTTTCTTATCACTGCAGTAAAAACAATAGAAGAGTATTATTTTTCTTTTCGTCATTGCCTTGCCTAAAACCATCTTGGGTGCATAGGTTCCTCTATGACATGAAAGCAAGGTAATTTAAAAGTACAACCTTTAAAATATACCTAACTTTATAACTGATAATAATTACCCAAATAATAATAATTTCCCCAGAGATTCACTTAGAAGAGGGTTATAATACACAACACAGATATCCCACCTGTCTTAAGCTCTCATGACCTGTTGTAGTCATTCAGTGCTGTGATGTCTGTTACAAGCTGACTAGCTACACAATAAATGCTGTAATTTAAGACAGCTCACAGTTAAGAAGATTTCCTGGGAATGCTGGCAAACCTTTGCCATATGTATGAAAATAAAGTAGGTGAAGAATCTGTTCCTGCTGCTGACAGAGCAGAGGCAGTATAGAAAACGTGTTCTTACCCCTGTCAGCTGCAGTCACAGATCTCATGTGAGGCTGGGCTGTGGCTAAGTTTCTGTTCTATTTAAGTGCAAACTCTGCCACATTAATTGAAATCACCTAAGACATTGTAGAATAATTCACTGGATTTTCCCCAGCAAGGGAATAGAAGCACAACGCTGTCAGGTACAGACTGTCAAAGAAACTGCTCCTTTTTCACTGCATTTTGGACTGCTACTCTTGCACTAGAAATAGGCCTAGTGCAGGCAAACATTCCTTAGCCAAGAATTCAAATTTGATTTGTAAGCCAATGTACCATAGCTCAGATTATTATCAAGGAGAGGTAATTGAAATCATGGATTCAGAATACTCTTATTCAACTAAATCAGGATAAAAGGAATGTTACAGCCTTTTTTCCACCCCATTTTGCAAACTTGATTTGATCAAGATGATACGTGTTTTTTACGTCCAGTAACAAAAAATTTCAGTGACCTTACTTTTATACTTGGATGAGGAGAAAAGCAAGCTTTCTACCGACTACTTTTTTATGAAACACTTCAAAGGTGCACCTATTTGGTCTTGGATAGAGTTCATTTTCATTATAGTAGATCATATGAAGACACACAACCAGGGAGCTGACCTGACCTAATTTCCATACCATATAACAGCACACTTGCAAATAAAAGGGAAAAGAGGGGCATTTAGGAGGGTCAACCATCTTTAGATCAGAAACTGTCTGGGCAGTATTCTACCCATGGAATGTGGGGAGTGGTTATGTTGATTTATTTTCTTCCTTCTTCCAGCTACTCTTCAATTATTAAGCATTTATTATTTTTACCATTGTTCTTTGTTTTCATACATAAGTTTTCTCTTTTTTATCCTTCATTTACTCTTCCTCCATTCCCCTGGCAGAGTGGGAGAAGTGAGCAAGCAGCTTTGTGGTGTTTGGATGCCTATTGGAGTTAACACCCAAGAGGAGAATAAAACACTCTTAGGAAATGGGAACCAAAATCCAGCCCTCCTCTCATCCTCCTTGACTTCAGATGGGTAGTTTTGCTGACAGATTATGAGATCTCTGCAAGATTATGATTATCAGATTATGAGTTATGTAGATTCTTTTTCTCTTTTCAGTGTTTTACCATGAGCCCAATAATTTGGATTCTTTCCTGTGTAATGATGTTAAATCTTTTTACTGCCTAATGAACAACAAATATAGCATGTGTACTATCAAAAGGTACATCACATTCTTGTCCTTTGTTCTGTTTCTTCAACATACCCTTCTGCTTTGCTTTTATAGAGCTAAAATCACAGCTCAATAAATGGCAAATAATTATGTTCTTCCAATGTTCTACTAAATGGCATTAAAATTTGAAGATGAATGCCAGAAAAAGTAATGCGAGTCTTGAACAATTATAGTCAATTGAAAGGGCTTTTTTAACATTTGATTGTTTGGAAGATTTTTTTTTCCAGTAATTATCTATGTTTCTTTTTTTCTTTTGCTGCTAGTCAGGAAAGAAACTGTTTCAATCTGAAAGGTCTTTATAATTAAATCAGTCATTAATTTTCAGTTTTAATTTTCCTTCTATTCTCTATGGTCTTATAAATTAGGTAAGTCTTCTCTGTTATTTCTGTTAAGAGGTGTATTACTTATTATACATCAAGACACATTTTAATTGTGGAGCCAAATGAAGAAATGTAAAATTATGATCCTATGGGATACATAACTGATTTGATGTCATATTTTCAAATGCATTCAAGTACGCTATTTCGGCACCTGTACAGACTTTCCTAAATAAAATACATAAATAGGTTAATAATCTGTTATTGAAAATAGACTAAAGCTTTTGCTTTAATTTTAGAGAAAATGTCAGATTTTTCTCTAATTTTCCTTAAGAGATCTTAAATAATTACTGTATGCTTTCATTGTCTCTTAATATTCTACTTCCTTCAGACAATTTTAAACATTCAAGATACTCTAGTAGGTTTCTAACGAACATGTTTTTAGCTAACAAGTTTTTATGTCCAACCTAAGAATTCTCAGAAAGAAGCTGGAGAAACCAGGTTTCCAACACAGCACATAAAATGGTATAGCTGTGTAGCTTGTTGATTTCAGTGACTGCAGGTCAGTTTAAAAAGACAGTCATGTTCATGTTAACCCTATTCCAGATACTTATCTTGCTTTTAGGTCTGTTTTTGGTTGTTTGTCTTGTTCTCATTTTTTATTGTGTCTTGGTTTGGATATTTTGTTAATCGCTGACCTAAATGATTCCCCAATCAAAATTTACTTTAAAACTGATATACAGAATATATATATAATGCGTAGGGACCCTTTAAGACCTAGAAGAGATGCTGATTCCATTCTGAGGAGAAAAAAAACAAAAAGGGGGAACTCATTTCTG
>WEIU01008011.1:167090-202812 GCA_013389925.1 Aegithalos caudatus | reverse complement strand
ATTGCATTGATGTAAAAACGCCCACAGAAGCCATACTTGAAAAAAAAAAAATTAAGGCAACAATAAACATCACAAATGTGTCGATTTTGAAGAGAACTTTTTTTTTAAGTGAATCTCCTAAAATTTAGTCCAGATTCTGAGTAACTTATTTAGACTGTTGAGTATGAATTAATTGCAGTAATTCAGTTGTCTTAAATATGTCCTGCATCCTAAAATGAGGTTATCTAAATGGTAGCTGATAGACAGTCTGCAGCTTCCTAGATGCTTGAGTCTGGACATTTGAGGAACTAGGGGAAGGAAATCTGCACTGCCTGTCTATGNGCACTGCCTGTCTATGGAATAAAATGTTCTGCTGGGTCTGAGCTGTGGGTGGAAAAAATGAAGGGAACCTAAATTAGCAAGAGTAAGGTAACATCCTGATGCTATGCACTTTTCACATAGGTTAGCTCCCTGAATGGTAAAGGACATTTGATTGCAGCTGAATTTTTCTGTAAAAAACATCTGCCTGCCTGCCCTTATGTTTTACTACTTGCAAATGGATTTCAGTTGAATTTGCCAAGGGTTTTTTCCTTATTTAGACAATTATAGTATTACATCCTGCTTGTGTGACTGGAAATTAGGCTGAAAACAGAACACAATTGCTTGAGTAACTGGCATATTTGTAAGGGAGACAAAATCCTTTCTGCTAATGATGCTAATTTTTCATGATGTATTTGTGTACTGTATCTGACCAGATAAATCTTTGCTGGCAATTTTTCACTAAGTAATTTGGAGTAGTTTTGCAGCTGAGATGAGACTAGCAAGTGCAATCTGTATGTCAAGACAGGCGTAGGACCATGAACTTCTCCAATATTCATGGAAGAGTGATGCCTTTTTGTCTGTCCTGACAAACTGAGGTTCTGTTACTGCTGAAAGAGAACCTTTCCTTCTCTGGTGTCCCCTCTCACAGTACTGGGTCCAATTGAGGCTGTGGCAAGGACAGCTGCAGACTAATGGTAAAAGAGTTTAATCATTTTTAGCATTTTTCTTTTTCTGTGGTAACATCTTTAAAATAGTCTCACCCTCAAGATGTTTTTTTACACTCTTGATTTTATCTAACCTAAGAGCTACCTATGAGAAAAATCCATTCACTTTCTCTGCTGTCTTATTACACCTAAATATTTTTGTTCCCAGACTATCAGATTACATAATTCTATACTTTCAAATCCACTTTGTTGGTAAACATATTCCCATTATCCTTGAGATCTAAGTGTGTTCTTTGAATTGCCTGCAGTTACAAATTTTAACAATTTTTAAAAAGCGATGACCTAGGAGCAATTATAACATAACAGGACAGCAAACTTGCAATGGCACAATAATTGCACTTCCACATAGTATGTAATGTGTTATGTGAATTAAGGATGTTGTTCAGTTAGTAAGAATTGCAAAAAGTGATCTTTTACCCATCTATTGTAAATGACCAGCTAAATCTCAGAGTAAAACCTACCAGTGGCTACAAAAGTAGTAATAAATAAGGAAGTTTTTTTTACCTTCAATTTGTTTAAGACTTTACTTAAAAGAATATTTAATTCCTGTTGGAATAATGCTTTTCTAAAACGATAACAACCTCCTTTCATTCTGCCACAATAGAAACATTTGACTCACTTTATTTATGTCCAGATAAAGTAAGTTCACTAAAATATTAAGTTGAAAGACATGATCAGATGATATTAAAATACCATTTGTGTTTTCATAAAATGATCTTGTCAAAGAACAAAAGAACCTATGAGACTAAAAAAAATTAATTTTTTTGTACCCATATATGTAAAATGACTAAACCCAGATATCTCTAAAGAAGCCAAAGCCTCCTGTTTCTAATTCCCAGAGTATGCTAATCTGGGTATTTCTTCAATATTTTCTAGAGCATTTTGCTGGAGTTAGAAAACTGGATAAGTACTTTTTAATTTTTTTAAAAATTAAGTAATTTCAACCAAGTTAAACCCAGGTTCTCATATTCATTATTGATTATGTAGAATATACACACACCTTACTGTCAATCTACATTTCCCCTAAAAGATATCTGTGAATATTTCCCCACAGAACTGGACCAGAAAGGGCAGTTACAAAGCTAATAGCAATTGTTTTTGTCTATGAAACCAGATTCTGTAACCCTCTGTGTCCATCCTGCAGGTACTGTGGGTCTGAGAGTGTTCCACATTTGTTAGAATATTCCCTGTGTGTGGCAAAAGCAATTTGCCAGCTTTGTGAGTTTTCTTTTTTCCCCCCTGAGGCCATGGAAAAGATTATTCACAGTCACTCATGGAGCATAGAATGATCAAATTTATGTGCAATTAAATGTGAATATTCTATTTAATTCAGTAATAGCAAGCTAGCTTTGGAGATTGGATGTTTTAGACTACATTTAGTCCAGCAGACTGTCAGATGGGAACGTGGCACGACAATGGAGGCAATCACCATAAGTCTGCTGACTCAATATGACTTAAGTCAAATTGAGTTCCATAAAGCCTCACTTTGTAAAACGTTTTGAGGTTTTATTTAATTACATTTTTAAAATTCAGGTTTACAAGCAGGATAACTGGTATTCAATTCTTCTTGGATTGTAGTATTTTTCCAATAACAATTTATTTGATTGAGGTATTTAGAATAGGCTTGACTTCGCAACTCTAGTAAAAAAATCCAATATTCTCATTACAACTTTTTAAAGAATTTTGTGCTGGGTACATGATTGTTTCTTAGCTGCTAATAGACCTGGGGGCCTGACTGACTGCAGCTGCATTAAAATAAACCCATAGTTATCTCAGTGAAGGCAAAAGGGCAGCCTGAGATGTTGCTGGACAGCACTTCCCTGTGTCTCTTTATTTCAGAAAATTGAATGACCTTAGCTTTATGCTTTTTTTATTACTGATTTTGCAATTTTTGGCACATGGCAGAAGAAACAATATAAGACAGGAGTGCCTTTATTCTCTTGCAGTGCCCCTTAATGTGCATATTTTGTTTTGTGTGGAAACCCAGAGAAATTAGTGGCAAAGCCCTGGGTTCATGGTCAATGTTTCAATAATGGTCTAAATTATACTGGTGGTAAACATATTCCATAAAAGCTATTAATGTAAATTCCTCGTGAAAGATCAACTACTGGGAGTTTTTTTGTGGAATAGGTTAGTTTGTACCAGGTTAGCTGTACTGTTTAGAAACAATGATGTATTGTATATTATCAAAAGAAGCAAGATGAGAAGTTAATTTAAATTTGTGTTTATTTTCCTGGGTTATTTTGTTTTTGTTTTAATTTAAAGAAAGGTATGAGAAGTTTTCTAGTGCAGTGCAGCAATTTTTATCTGTATTGAATCACGCTTGTTTTTATTCAAGTTAAATCTGGACAAATTCCTTGACTGTCATTCTGCCTCAGATAGGTCAACTGTGGTATTTTTTCTTTCATAAGCAGATTATTGTTTAATATACTTGGTAGTTATCATTTTCAGTAGCAAAAATATTTGCTCATGTAGTTAATGCCAGTCTATTATAACAGTCTCTCTATATTAATTATATATTAAACTCATTGGTATTTTCCACATGACATTTCACCATCAAACAAGTTATTAACTATTGTTGATTATTTGGTAATGACTTTAGAAATTGTGACCCAGTTTACAATGTGTTGAAAGCCTCCTCTTTGATTTTCTGTAAGTGAACTATAAAACAAACAAGCCATCAGTTTCAAGAATTTCACTTACTAAATTTGTCTATATGGCACTTTCATGGAAGCTCTTGTGTCAGGGAGTCTAGTGAGGGACATCAAAGTTGCTGGGAAGTCAACAGAAGACATAAAACAGCCACTCCAGGCAGCCAAGTCCAGTTTGGTTTTGTTACAGAGCAGGACAGGGCCACAAGCATTAATTTAGAGAATGATGAATGTTGGCTCTCAGTTTTGTCTGAAATGCCTTGTAATTACAGCTCAGTGAGAGTTCCCTTTTAGGGAAGGGCTGCCAGAAACTCCTGGTTTGGTTGGGTGTGAATCAATTAATCTCTTTGTGTTCAGAAGTAAAAATGGTGATAACATGATGGGTCTCCCTTCACTGTGCTGCTTTGCTGTGTTGTAAAGCTTGGGTTGTTTTCTAGAGTGTGTGTGAGTGTCCATTTAGCACAACACAGTTTAATTTCATGGGGATAACGTTCTGAAACACAGTAGAACTACCCTTAGGTTTAATTATCTTTTACCTACTGCCATTCTATCTGATGAAAAATGATCATTAGTAGTTGTCTATATTTTAACTTTGCCCAGCTAATGTCAGGTAAGCATTCTCCAGAGGTCTATCTTTTGTTGATAATCAAGTTCTTGACTATAACCACATGAAGGAAGAATTTGTTTATCAGTCATGCTAAAATGTGCTTTAATTGTCATTACCCTTTGCAACAGGGTGTTTGTAATTGCATAGAGGGGGATGTGACCCACTGGCTGTTTCTAGCATGGTGGAAGGAGAGGCAGGCAAGAAATGTCAGCTCCAAGGGGACTGTTGGCAATTCTGAAGAATATGCAAACTCTTTTTATTAGACATTTTGCTGAATTGTGTTGGTATTCTAGTACAAAGATACATTATAAGAAAGCATTTAATACTGTCCTGCATATCTAGTCAGGCTACAAAACCAGAGTATCAGCAAATATAGAAAATATGATAATAATATGGTTATTCAGTGTGCAGTGCTCTGTTGATGTTGTTGTAATGGGGTGGAGCAAGCCTTTGCCATGGGACATAAAAATCAATAAGAAAGAAATCTACATACTTAAAGAGCTTAGGTATCCATAGTTTCTCTTTTAGTGAATGATATTTCTCAGGTTTCCATGGTAGTTCCCTGTGTGAAAATCAAAAATCAATGGCTGAAAGCATGAATGTAGCCATATTCCATTCAAAGAAACAGTCACTGGAAACACCACCACCTTTATTTCTTCAGTGTCCTAAGCAGACTTCAAAATCAATTTTTCCCCCTAACCTAAAGTTTCTAATTCTATTGGCAGAAGCTGCCTTCCATCTTGGGACTGTTCCTCAGTGACAGGGTTATTAACACAATGTCTCAACCTTGTACTGCACATGAAGATTAAGGCTGTGCCAAATAAGGCCCAGGTGATAAGCCAGCTACCAGTCTTTGATACCAGTAAACTCTTAATTCACTCTCTATAAAAGGAATTTAATGCATTCTGGACTTGGTATCCCTTCCTTGCTTACCTGGGAAATTGGTGCAGGACAGCTGGTCCATGTCCTGGTACCCAGATATCATCCAAAGACAGCAGCAGATTTACAGGAGGAATCAATAGTGGGAAGCTGAGAGTGAAGAGGGAGCTGCCAAGGGAGAAGAGTGAGAAATCAGTGCAACAAGAATGAGTGTCAGGTATTAGATGGAGCTTTTTGTCAGGCATCATTTGATAGGGAGAAAAATGGCAAAAAGGGAGGTGAATATATGTAAAAGATATGCAGCATCATTCAAAACTCAAGGGCTGAAACAAATGATTAAGTCCTATTTCTTGTTTTACCTAAACGATCTATTCATCACTGCCTTGTTTGTGTGTGCTTAAATAAATACCAGTATATCATCAGCCACAATAAATGAGGTACCATAACTATGCTTTTGAATATCCTAAGTACAAAATTATTGAAACAGACTTGGGGACTTAATCTTAGTGACATGTTCATATCAGCTGAAGCTGCCAAAATAAACATGGCAAAAAAAAAAGTGTGTATTTTTGTGATTTATATTGCTCTGAGGCTATATCAAGTGTTTTGATATTTATTCAGTAGAATTTGGTTGTATGATTTCTGAGTCATATCTTCAAAATTCCATTTATTCAAGGGTTCTGTTTGTTGTTATCAGGCTGTTCTGTGAGAGTTTATCCTATTGCTCCCTAAAGATCAAATTTAAGCATGAAAAGAATTGCTTGCTGTTTCTGGAGGGGTTAGGGTTTTATACAAAGTTCTTGTAATTTGTTTGCTTTCCTATGCTTAAGTTCACCACAATGTGCCTAACAGATGTGCTGAGAATGAAACTGATATGAAAGTAGGAAAATATTTTCTAGGGCTGTGGGAGATTGATAAAATGAAACTTATTTGTCCACTTTTCTTACTGCCCTAAGTTCTTATTGATCACTCATAAACCACCAGACTCAGTGCTTTGAAATTCCCTTTCACTTCACTATAGCAAGGTCTCCCAGTTGAGTGTGAGTCTATTGTTTAACAAGACAGGTACGATTTACTGTAGTCTCTCCAAAGGTATTACATTACTTAGAAAAATGTACAAAATATGTATTTGGCAAAATAAACACAATTTTGCAGTTTGTTTCAGTTATCAGCCAGGAATGTGAATATAACATACAGGAACTTTGAATGTTTTTTTAGCGTCTTTCACATTTTGAAAACAGTCTGATCACACCCACAGAAGCAAGATGTGGACTAAATATGCATAGGTGTTGGGATTAATAATGGCAAGGCTCTGCTACCCCCCTCTCCATCAGTACCCCATGCAGGAGCTCCTGATGCACCACAGCACACTCGTCTTGCCTCCAGTGTCACTCCTGGCTTCCCTTGCCTTGCTGTTGCCTTCCCTTGCCTGCCTACACCTGCAGAGCTCAGCAGAGAGAGCAGTGTCTAACTCACTGTCATCTGGGGATGCCTCCTAAGGAATGGGCGTGTTGTGTGTATTCCAAGAGGAAAGGCTCAGATACTTACATACACCTTCCAATGTTTTTATCATTGCCTTATTTGATCCCTTTTAGGTGCATTGCCAAGGTGCAATGGAGCATCCCATGTGTCTCTGATGCCTTGGGAAGGCTGACCTGGAACAGAGACTGGACAGACCTAGAGAACAAAGTAGGGATTTATTGAAAGGCCTTTAGGGTACACCTTGGGCAGGACAAGAGCCAAGGTGGAATTAAATTGGTCACAAAATACACAACTGGTCACAAGGTCTATGCTTTTATAAGTTCTGGTCCATTTGCATGTTGGGGTTTAATTGTCCAATTACAGCTCCAGGTTGTGAGGTCTCATCCTTCTTGTTTTTTCTCTTCAGTCCACCATTGTTTGTGCTTTTGGGTCTCAAAGCTGTCTTTGGTGTTCAGCAGGACAAGGATTTGTTTTGTCTCCCTACTCTGTGAAGAGAGCTGACTAAGACTTAATTTGAGGCTCAGATCTGCACCCCTGGGCAGCACAGAATCTGAAAATATGAAAGCTAAAACTTAAGGCATCATCTCCAGAACACCTGTAGGCCAGGTACTTCTACACCAAACAGCAGTGCCAGGTAACTACCTGTGCTCATGTTCTGCAAACAGCAGCCATGAGTATTTCTGTTCAGTACATGGCAGCTCTTGCTGAGGCTCAGTAGCAGTTCTGTGTGTCTGCTTCCCTGGCCTCTGCCTCACGTGGCTCAGCCTTGGGGCTGCCTGCACCATGCCCAGGCCTTCCCTGTTGGTCCTGCACAGTAATTGTGGTATTGGCTGATGAAGCCATCCATCAGGAAAAACGTAAGTTCTCTTATTTCTGCGTAGGAAATAAGCTACTGTTCACAAAATGTTATACAGCAGCATTTCATGAAGTTTTCAGTATATTGTTGTATGAGATCTGTAGTGAAAGAACTTGTACTTCCAAGGACAGGCCATCCTCTGCACAGTTTCTAAATTGTGTTCCAAAATGGCCAGTGATTTGCAGACTGTTAACATTATCACTTAATGATAGGTCAATATTCATCTCATCAGTATATTTGCTGAATTTCACTTTGGCGTGCTTTAGAGAGCAATTTACTACTAATTTCAAGTAAATTTTAGCCGGAAAATCATTTGCCCATATTTGTGTTACAAAACTAAAAAAGCAAACCACATCACTCTAGTATTATACTGCAAATAATATTACTGCTTCAGAGGGCTTTCTGCTTTTCTTAGTTCCTTCCTGTTTTTTCTGTTAGTTACCTTTCAGCTTCAGTAATAAAAGATGATGAAGTAATTAGTGCAAATGTATGATAATTATTGTCAGATGAAATAAACATAAAATACAAATGGGTTATAACTAATCAATAATTATGTACTGTGCTCAATCTTCAATATGCAGGGCATGTCTAAATAGCGTCATTATAATGAAAATCAAATTATTGCACAGCTGTGTTGATTATGGAGCACCATTATAACTTTCATCCTCTTCATTTGGTTCCTGCTTAAGTCATGCTTCTGTGCCCACTTCTTAATACTAGAAAATGTCTCTCTCTTCTGTGCATTGATTTATAGTTAATATTGAGGCATAAAATTTTCTATTATTGTGGCTTTCTCAAGGTCTTTCACAGGTATTATACAGACAGGTTCCAAATTCTTTCAGTGCAATAATATGGAAGCAATATAGAATATTAAAGGCAAACTTAAATGATATATATCCCTGTGTTTGTATTTAATCCATGCCTGAAGATATTTTTACCTAAATTACTGAATATATTGAAGTTTCAAAGAAGTCATCTGCAGCCAGCTCATTCTGAGTTACTGAGCTTTAACTTCATGGCATATGGAACAGGTAAAATTTTTTATGACCCATTCAGTCTCCTGTTCTTGCTTTGGGTTGAATCACAGAATGAACCACAGAATGAACCAGGTTGGAAAAGAACTTTGAGTTCATCAAGTCCAGCCTATAACCTAACACCTCCTCATCAACTAAACCATGGCACTGAGTGCCATTTCCAGTCCTTTTCTAAAACATCTAAGGACTGTGACTCCTTCACCTCTCTGGGCAGACAATTCCATTGCCCAATCACTCTTTCAAGCATCTCAATGTCCTTCCTAAACTGAGACACCCAGAGCTGGACACAGCACTCAATGTCCTTCCCAAACTGAGATCCCAGAGCTGGACACAACACTCCAGGTGTGGCCTCACCAGTGCCCAGTACAGGGCAGGAATGACCTCCCTGCTCCGGCTGGCCACNCTGCTCCTGCTGGCCACACCATTCCTGATCCAGGCCAGGTGCCCCTGGCCTTTTTGGCCACCTGGGCACACCGTGGCTCCTGTTCAGTCGCTGTCACCAGCACCCCAGGTCCCTTTCTGACTTGGGCACTGCCCAGCCACTCTGTCCCCAGCCTGTAGCAGTGCAGGGGTTGTTGTGACCAAAGTGCAGGACTTGGCACTTGGACTTGTTAAACTTCATTTTATTGGACTTGGCGCATCTATCCAGCCTGTCCAGGTCCCTTTGCAGAGCCCTCATAACCTCCAGCAGATTGAAACATGCTCCCACCTTGGTGTCATCTGCAAACTTATTGATGGTGGACTCAATCCCCTTGTTCAGGTCATTTATGAAGTTATTAAACAGGATGGGTCCCAGCACAGAGCCCTGAGGGACACCCCTGGTGCCTGTTCCCAGCTGGATGCAGCACTGTTCACCCCCACTCTCTGGGCCCTGTCATCCTGCCACTTCCAACCCTGCACAGAGTGCTCCTGTCCAAGCTCCAGGCTCTTGGCTTTTCCAGGAGTGTTCTGTGGGAGACAGTGTCAAAGGCCTTGCTGGAGTCCAAACAGACAACATCCACAGCCTTTCCTGCATCCACCAGGATAAAAGGAGATCTCTCATAAATGCTCAAAGATCAGTAAAATCACCAGTTTGGCTTCCATTCTGCTCAGCACATTTGCCTTCGGCATGTTAATCCTACTTTGCTTAAAAATTGTGGCTAAGGTGGTGGTTATTTACCTAATGGGTGATTTTTCATACAACTTAATGAATGAGGATGTTTCCCACTCTGTATCTGCTCATAGGCTGCGCTGTCTCTCACCAGAATTGAGGGGTAACAATACTAGGAAACAGCATGTTAGTAAAGTGCTCTCCACAAGCTTTAGAATTGCTATTGACAAACATTGCTAACACTTTGCAGATACAAAAGTGATTCTTTTCCTCTTTTCAAGTGTGAGAAAAAGAAAACTAAAAGTCCAAATCCTGATTTTTGCTCTTGGGTTAAATGCTTGTAGAGAACTTCCCTGCTTGGCTAACATTGTAACATGAATTCTACCTCTTCCCCCTAGCTTTATCCTGCTGCTTTGCAGTGAATAAAATGTTGAGGTTGATGTTATTGATCTGGCTCCTCTACAATCAAAATACCTCAGGAGTGTGATTGAGGAAAACCCTCTGCTGTAAAAGTCGAGCATTAGATTTTCTTCCAGGGTAAATTTTGTTTTATTTTTTAAAGATATGCAGTGGGAGCAAGTATGGAGCCTGGGAACAGATTAATCTATGGAGATCTCCAACAATCAAAGCTGCCCATTTTCACTGTATTATGTCCAGCAACTTTTGCCTGGAATTCTCTTGTCCTCTTCTGGCATTTTCATCTAGATTTTGATTGAGACTTTCTGACTTTGTCTTTCCCTTGTTTAATGTTGTGCTCCTGTGGTTGTCTGGAGGCAACCCTCAGTGCAAGTCTGGAGTGATGCTCAAGCCTCAGCTGTGGATGCTGGGTCAGATGCCTTCAAGAGCCCATGAAAAGCAAGTGGTGTGTGGTTTTGACCCACAGTTACAGGCTGTGAGTGACTTCAGAGCCCTGAGCTGACACATATCCTAGTACCTCCCAAGTCAGAAAGTCTCCTTCTGTGTGTCTCAGGGTCTCCCTCATGGCTTCTTACGTTTCTGTCCCATGTCCCTTATCTTGTACTATTTCTCTCCTCTGAGGTATCAAACAGATATCAAACATTTTCCACCAGTCAGAAGCTTAGAAAAATTCCTGCAAGATGTGTCTGACTTGATTCAGCACTTCTCTGCTGTTTTGAAAATGAAGGAACTATTCTACTTCAGCAATTGTGTAATTAATTCATTTTACCATAGAATTTCTTATATTAATATCCTCTCATGTGTTTCATTACATTCAAGATTGAGAGAGATTATTTGGTGATGTTTTTCTGAAAATAAGCATTTTTATGGATTTGAGAAACATGAGTTGAAAATCTGGGATGACTGGCAGTCAGCAGCTGGCACTGTTAAGAACTCTTTGGTCCTGAATGGACCAGATGCCAGGAAGTGTCTCTGTGTGAGCATAACTGTGCCATAAGCCTTTTATCCCAAAAGAGGGTTCTGAGTATCATTTCCAATCTCGTTTACCAAATCACTGAAGAATTCCCTTTAAGCTTTATTTCAGAATTTGGGCCTTAAATTGTAGTAAGATGCCACAATTCTTTGAAGTCCTTACATCTTCACAGAGGTGTTTGCTTTTGCCGTGTCACATTAGAGACATTATATTGGTCATAGATAGAAACCAAACACACTTCTGGTTAAGGATAAAAACAAGTTGTGATGGTTTTGGACAGAAGAATCAGAAGAGGTTAAAGATCAGAATTTATAAATATTTTATTAGAATAAATTCCTGTACTTTAATTGAAGCAGTAATTGTATTTTTAATCAATTAGACATATATACACATTATTCTGAATTTATTAATTTTAAATGTTTGACTAATTATTCCAAGTAAACCCAGAAATACTTCTAGAGAAGTACCAAATTTCACATTAAATTCAATTATCTTAATTAGTAATAGTTTTACTTAAGAGTGCACAGCAAACCTAGATTACAAGAGAGACAAATACCCAGCCAGGGATTCTGTGATTGTAGGGATTGTGGGTGAAGCATCAGTGGGGTTAGAGATGAGCCTACATGTATTAGTCTCTATTCTAGATGCCTCTTTGTAATCCTCTAAATGTCTTTTTGTGCTCCATGAGGGGCCTGGGAACAAGAAGCTGCTGTCCCCAGCCCCTTTTTTCCCCCTGAGGGGCATTGCTGTGCACCACACTGGGAAGGGCCTCTGGCTGCAATGTGTCTCCAGCCTGGAAAAAAAAACTGCCTGGGTGTGGTTTTGATTTTTTTTTTCTTAAATATGTCATCACAGAGGTCTCACCAGCCTCTCTAATTGGGCTAAGCCAGCAGAGATTGGCTCTGTCAGACATGGTGGAAGCTTCTGGCAGCTTCTCACAGAAGCTGCTCCTATGGTGACGCCCCCACTACCAAAAAACCAGGCCAACTGTTTGTTCAAATCAACACAGTGAACCTCTCTAAAGGCAACACAGACTTTGTTACCACCTCATAGAATAAATAAGCTGTGCATGTTGCAGAGGTGTTTGTTAATTATCTTGGATCTAGAGATATGTCTGGGTAGAAATTCCTAAATAGGGGAGAAGAAGAGATTTCCTAAACAGAAAATATAATCAATTAGAACTTCTCAAACATAACTCACTGGCTGCTGTTGCCTGGACCAAATAAATCTGTGCCCTAGATCAAGGGAGGAGACAACTGTGCAGACCCACGATCACAGTGTGATCTGACTCATCATGGTGTCAGTGCAGAAGTAATGCTGCAGAAAACATTGCTAATGGGGATAAAGATAAACATGGAAAAATACAGAAAATTATACACTTAAAATTGTGATCTGATTAATTTTTTTGCTGTGATTTTACTTTCATGTGCGTATATAAGAAACATATGGTAAAGAAAAATTAAGACAAAACTTTTATTTTGATGTCTTTTGACACACACACAAATTTACATTAGTTATTCAGGGTCCATATAAAACTCAGAATAGGTGATAAAAACAAGCCAACATACTTTGAAACTACAGTAGTTTGCACTCATTCTACTGAAATGCTTTCTTGACTGTATAGTGCTCTTTTGCATATAAATAAGATTAGAGTCCTGATTGTCTGGTTTGGCTATCAGGAGTGGGTGTGTGTGTGAAATGTAAGTTGTTCTTAATCACAAACTGTCAGTTTTGATTTTTAAGGTATACCTAAGGCCAAACAACTTTGAAGGATTCAGTATATTTTTTTAATATTTAAATGCTGTGAGGACAACACATCCTAATGCTGGCATCATCAGGGCAGTTAAAGAGACTTTCACTGAGTTGGTTCTGTCTCCAAGCCTTCCACCCACTATGACTTTTTGTGATATCAACAGTGGTGATGAAAATGAGCAACTTGACTGTCCAAGAACCAAAATTATGCTGTTTTGGCCAGTTCAAGTATTCTTGAAAGCATCATCAACACTAGTAGTCTGTTAATTATATGATCAAAGAGGCTACGATTAGAAGAGATTAAGGGAGATTAAGGAGGCATGAGTAAGAAAGCTTCATCAGCACACAGGGGCTATGTGGCTATGTGATCACGTCATTGATACATAGGCAGATTTAATTAGTGCAAGAATATATCAAGTGCCAGAGGAGAATCAAGAATTTGAGCTTTTCTCTACATGGAACAACTATATTCTGAGACAAGAAAGAGCAGGTGCTTTAGTCTGTCCTATAAGTAAATTTTTTTCTGTTCTGTGAAAATTGTGGGCGTGTAGTCTTGTTTCTACCATGACCTTGTAAGCATTAATTTCTAAATAGTATTTCTGATTCTAGAACAGTATAGACATTCAGGACCTTGGATGTAGACTGAATTCATCATCAGAAAACATACACATCAGAAGAGGTTTAAAAGTAGAGAATATCTATGAGCAGAGTCTTAAAAGAGGCCGGTACTTTCATTTAGGAAAACAGTTGCTCTACTCAGAATGAACCACTACTACAAGGCTAGCTGTCACCTTCTAGGCAGTAAATTGTACAGTAATTTGTTCTAAGTCCAGTAAATTGTGTTTTGAGGAGGACCCTCTTGGCTCAGTTTCCTTTGTTCCCTGTGCTCTTTACATTGGCATGAATAACCAAGCCCATATCATGTTGCTTTCTCACATTCCAGTTATGCCTCTCACTTTCCTCCTATACAGGGCACCTGTCCTGTGCTATGTCCTTTATTCTCACATCTTTTCCTTGGATGATTCTTTGTCTTTCTTTCTTTGCTGCAAAAGATGACAGCCTCTCAAATGCTCACACGGTTGTTCTCAGCCAGTTTCCTCTCACTGTGAAATGTTTGTTGCTCTGTGCAGGAGCTTTATTTCTCTGGCTGAAGCCATTTGCTTAGATGGCTTTGAGAAATGCTGTAGGCCAGTAAAATGTCTGCAGGAGACAACAAAAGAGAGGGATCTGGCTGCTTGGAGCTGCCATCTTGTGCTCTGCTGAGTGGGTAGGGAAGGTAAGAGGAAATTGGCAGCCACAACGGAGCTTTCCTTGCAGCAGAAGAGGCTTGCTCACAAAGGGCTGTGCATAATTTGGCTTAGGTGTGCAGAGAGATTAGAAACACAGCAGTGATGTTCTTCCAAAGGAAATCTGCCAAGACCTGCTTAGTCAGAAGGAATGTACGTCATAACCCCAAGAAATGATCCAAGATCCATTTCCTGTTAGCACCTGCAAAGCTAAAGCTTTGAGAATTGTTCAGCTCTTTGTGTCAACATATGATCCCCAGGTTTGGAGCTCGTGTTCTGTATTGTGCCTTGCTTAGTACATTTTTCCACACTGAAACCTGTTTGTGTTAAGCATGGTTCTGTGACAGGTGATGTGCTTCGCTGCTAACAGATATCTTTGACTGGATTGACACTAGAAGTGACAAAATGGATCTCTATAATTGATTAACTGGATGGTAATAGTGAGTTCTTTTGTTACTGGCAATTATAAATTTGAACATCTTTAGAATAGATCCTAATACTGTTTGTGAAATGTTGCTTTGACAGTAAAATTTCTGCTGGCATCTGTTGTGTGTTTTGTCTCCTCAACTCTTTAACGTCAAAGCCTGCGAATGGTGCTGCCTATGTGCACTTCTGAATAGCAGCTGAACAGAACAGAGCTCTTAGCCACCACCTGCTGTTTTGTTTCAGTCCTTACTGCTGTTTTCAGCTCCTGTCATTCACTGGGCTTTTAATTGTTATTTATAGTATAATAATAATAACAACACCAATAATAATAATACAAAAGTTCTCACTGATCATAGTCATTGATTCATCTTGTGGGTGCAAGCAGAACCTCCCCTAAGATGGAGTGGTCTTTCTGCTTTTAAAGGCTAGTGAGAGAAGGTCAGAATATCAGCCTGCAACAATAAGAAAAGCTTGTAAGTTTATAATTAAAAAATAATTTACGGAAATTAACCATCTACCTTGTTTAAATCCTGAACAATTTTGTTCCATTTTTGCTTAGAAAGATATACAGAGTCAGGACTTGTGCCCAAATCTTTAATCCAGTTTCTCAGTGAACTTAAAATCAGATGATGGAACGCTTCTTAACAGTGCATTAGTGCTGGGAGGACACATAGACATGTAGGAAAGATCAATCACAATTTAAAAGTTGTCAATTTGCACATGTCAATGTATCCATTTAAACTTCCACTCTGGTAATTGACTGATTTTTTTCCCCATTTCTGTGCATTTTGCAAAGACAATGACAAAGGGAGGGAGTGCTAGAGGAAGCAGGAGGTGTATCCCTAGTTCAGCTGACTGTAGCTGGAACAGCCAATGCCCCAGCTTCCCTGCACAGGATAAATTTGCCAATCTCCATTAGCAAATTTGAGTATTTTTCACAGTGCTCATCATTCAATAATGATGAAAAGAGTGTTTTTTTGTTGAGGTTTTTGTAAGTGCTACTAAGAACACCACTAAAATGTCAATGTATTGCTTTCTTACCTGCTCACATTCTGTGTAACGAGATGAAATATATTTACATATGGATATGAATTTCAAGACAGCAAATTAATTCTGATATGAAGAGTCCCGTTTCATTACTTACATCCTTAGCACTGGTTGTGTTCTATTCTGTTAATTTACAGTGTAACCTATGTTGTGAATGTGGTTTTGTGGATTATTTATGGCATGACCAAGAGCCAAATTTATCTTGAGCCTGAGGAGATATTGGAGTGGAAGTTAGTCACAGAAATACATAACTTGAGTCTGTAAGAGATTATTGATGGGTAACAGGAATTTTATTTGTAAGTTTGATCTTATTCAGCATTGAAAATTTGAGATGCTCATCCTTTGACTACTATATATGACTTTTTTTTTTTTTTTTTGCAAGTAACCCAGTTCAAAGGGAAAATATCACAACTATCTGCACTTATTTGTGGTTTTGTTGTGCCTTACGCTCTCCAGTCAAAGCAATGTTTACATGTTGGGGAAAGTAAAGCATAGCGAGGGTAGGAGTTGCCTAAGGCCATACAATACAGTCCTGATAAAAGTGGGAACAGACACTGGATGTCTGAATCAGCTCTTGTAGTTTTATCTGTTCTCACACTCTGCACTGAAAACATGGCCTAACCCAAAGTTCATCCATGGTGGAAGAAATGGGCTCATTGGCTCTGACAGGGATTAATTTAGCTTCCTGGTATGTAGCCTTGGATGCACAACACCCTAGAGATGTTTTACATCACATTAAGAGCAGAATACATTGTCAAACAGTGCTTTATTTTCATAACTCAGCCTCTCCCTCCCTGTATGTCCTGTAATATTAATTTCTTAAAGAACAGATAAACCCTTTGAAAGAGTTGTTCTTCAAGCCATTACTGCTGCATGATAACAGGCATTTAAACAAAAGTGGATTTTTTTTCTCGTGTTGCTAAATACTTGCTTGTTTGTTTTCCTGTTTCTGATTAATATAGACCTATCTCAGACAGAAAGGCAACAAGTCATGTTTGTAACACAGCATGAAACACTGATCCCATTCTGAAGGCTGCCCTTTCAGTTCAGCAGCTTCATTGACTTCTAGATGGTATCTATTTGTATTTCCAGGCATCTTGGGTGTTATTGAAACCTAAACCTCTAGACCGAAGGTGTACAGATTATGTGAAGACTTTAGCATTAATTTAGCACTCATTTGACATAAACTCTTTGGATACCTCATATTTCAGTCTTTTATAGGGTCTGCAATAGTAAAAGCAATGCATAAAGTGTGTAAGAGGACAAGAAATCTTAAATAATTTATT
Source organism: Aegithalos caudatus (assembly GCA_013389925.1). Taxonomy (NCBI): domain Eukaryota; kingdom Metazoa; phylum Chordata; class Aves; order Passeriformes; family Aegithalidae; genus Aegithalos; species Aegithalos caudatus. The sequence goes on along the minus strand of WEIU01008011.1, from coordinate 186,001 downwards.
TCCTTTTTTTAACAACTAAAAGTGAAGGACTTACAGAAGGAGTCGTGAAATGAGACATCTTGAATTTAGCTTCTTTCTCTGACACAGATTGGCTTTTTAAACACTGGTTATCTTCTGTTTGTTCTGGCTTGCACTTGCTAAAATGCAGGTAATGGATCAAAATCACATCTAGAAAACTGATGACTTTAAACCTGGGAATGCAAATGTTTAAGCATTTTGCTACAAAAGGCATGGTGATGCTGATCTCAGAGAGTTATAAAGCTAAGGCAAGCTTTTAGGAAGAGTTCTGATCTCTTCAAGTTGCAGAATCAAGCAGTTGAATTCCTGATTATTATTATTAGCAATGGAAATTATTCTCATGTCATTCTGAAATGCTTTTTATCTACTTAAAAGCAATGATTTCTTATGTTGCACAGATAATATTTTTAAAATTTATTAATAGCTTCCTGATCTCTCCAGCAATTCAGCAATATACTTCTACTGATATTTTAAGAAATCAGAATAATGTAATTTGCATATTTATATATTTGAGCTTAAAAAATTAAAGCCTACAGAATAGATCAGAAGGCTTAAAAAACGCTCTTCATGTAATAGTGCCTACAGGGGTTAACAAATATCTTTGTTGGCTCTCTGATACATTAAAAGGCACCAAACACTATTGTTCCTGCTGCACTAATCATGTCTATGATACAGGAACTATTGATATAGTCACTGTTTGGGAATAAAAAAATCCTTGACAAGGCTAAATGAAAGGGCAGGTACTTTTACTCAAATGGATAAGCCATCTATCTCATTACAAAAGCATTTTCAAGGACATAAAAACTTTGGTCCTGAATAAAAGGTTTTTATTAGGCTGCAAAACTTCTCAAGTTGTCTGCAGATTTTGAATTTTAGCCTTAGCTTCTGCTAAAAAAAAACCCCAAAAACCTCTTATCCCTGCGGGATTCTTTACCTAATTTTTAGGTTTAATTTTCAGTTGTTCCATTCTTTTTTGAGGAAACAGAATAAGGTATGGACAGAGCAATGAGGTTTTAATACCTCTTTGGGTGATTCAGCCATGATCTGCCCTTACAGCGCTGAACAGAATTGCTCAGAAAGCAGTGAAAAATCCTTTTACAAGTGTCATTACTCTGATTCACTAACAGATGCTCTGGAATTTTAATAAGAGCTTTCCGTTTTCTAAAACATTTCTCACTTTTTTCCAAGATAATTTCTCCTTTTTAGTTAATATTTGGCAGGACCATTTTCAGTTGGTTTGATTTCCTATTCACCTGCTGGGAAAAGTAATCAGGGAAATAATCCTTGTCCCAGGAGTGTCAGGACATCTGATGTGTTACTTCATGTAAAGGTGTCACTGTCAGTCAGTGCAATGCTAGGTCATGTTAGGAATTTCTCTTTAGTTCAGCAAATCAGATTGGTCCTGTGAAACTGAAAAGACGTGTTTGGATACCCACAGGTTCATCTTAGCAACAAGTTAGATTGGTTAGAACTGCAGTAGTCACCAGGAAATGTAATGGATGCATATTTTCAGGTCTTTACAAGAATGTCAAGGTCTTTACAAGAATGTCATTGCAGTGAGGGGAGCTGTGGGCATGAGAATCACACAGGGAGAGAGGATCTCACTCTACCTAAACATTCCTGTAAATGGCTGGAAAGCAGCACAGAGATGGAAAGCCCAGGGCACAAAGTCTCATTCTTTGTTCTGCTCAAAGAGCTTTATATTGTGCAGCATCCTACCCAGAAATACCAGCCAGAATTTTTTTTTTTTGTGATAAAGATGTATTGGAGGTATAATGTGGAACAATAGGCACTGCAAGGTGTTTATAAAAAGGGGAAAAAATTCCCATCATGGTAAATCAGTGTGCTCAATTGTGCTCAATGCTATTAACTCACAGCACATAACATCAAATGGCTGTGTTTCATTTGGGAGTGTATGAACTCTGTAAATTCCTCTTCATGCTTTAATATAAACAATAGATTTGAAATAAAGAAGAGGATGATAAATGCAATGAAGCTTTACAATATCAAGTTCCTGGGTCAAGGCAGAGTCCTTGCTGAAAGCCATTGGTATTTTATCCTTTGTAGTCAGAGGCACAACCTTCAAGCTCAGTAGCCCGGAGAGAGTTCCCATCTCACTCTTTCTCCAGGATATTGATACTGCTCAGAAGACAAGCTGCTTTCTACTGCTTTTATTCCATTCTGCTCCATCTCNTTGTTTTTTTTTTTTTTAATTAGTAGGGAACAATACACGGCCAGGCCATAATTATTCCAGAGGAAGCTGGGTATATATTGTTCTGGAAACTGGGATTTATGGTGATTATCTAAGTACTGATTATCTGATTACTTGGAGATTGAAATACCAAGTATTTTTTAAAAAATATTTCTTTTCTGTAGAGTAATTTTATGTTAGACCATCAATACAATCAGACTTAGGTAGAGAAACACATTGGCTTTGAATTACAAAAAAAGTTAAAATATACCTTGGAGTCTGAAATAGTATTTTATATATACTATGAAAGAGGTCTTCACATTTCACATGCTTTATCCTCATCTTTCTCCAATATTTGCACTACTCTTAGACATAAATTTGTAGCCTGTAGTAATCTTACTGAGTCATGCATGCAATTATGAACAGATGTGTTGTTTGAATTGGAGCATAAAATACCAAGCAATGAGGTTGTTTGTGTGATGAATACACTTAAGGCTTGATTTTTCTATCATGAACTTTTCAATTTCCTCATGTTACAGTTTTAAAATTCGCTGAAGAATAAGAAAGAACAATGGCAATAAATTAGAAGTTTAGAAGGAACGTGTATCAAGTCTCAGGAACATTGCTGTAATGGAAATACCTTATCTACAACGGGGTATCTGCTTATCTCCCACCTCCTAAGCAGCTCTCTCAGCTGGCAGAGAATTTGCTTTCCTGGAGAGGACTCCAAATTCAGTGATAAGTCACTGTCCATATCTGCATGTATGAACACAGGTGACATCCTACCTCTGCAGTGTGGGAGATAAGATGTGTTTGGGATTCACAGGGGTGAAAACTGGGACATGAACTTGGTGAAATTACATTGTGGAGTGAATGTCTTACAGGGATGCAGTGCTAGAGAGATAATCCAAGCAAACACACGTATGCTGGAGCCAGTTCTGATTAGGAAAATACTTTGGATATAAACTCAAACCCTTATTTTCTTCAGTGAAATGTAATGCTTTGCACACCAAGTAAATGGAGGCCCACAGTAATTAAGTGAGATACAGAGTTCTTCCTGAGGTGCTGGAAGAGGGGAGTCATTAAATACAGGCAGTTTTGCATCTTTAGTAGAATAGGTGAGGCAAGAGGCAGGATGGGATCGATCCTGGTTACTCACCATTGCAAATCCATTGTAAGGTAATGACTCAAAGCAATGGTTCTTGCAAAGAGAGGGGCCCTGGGAGAGCTATTAGCAGTGAACTCTGGTTCTTTTCCACTGCCATGAGCAACAATGTCATTTTTGGGGGGCATCAACTGGTAGATTCTGTGAGATTCTGCCTCTTTCATGTGTTTATTCTTTTTATTTGCTGTTTAGTTACAGGCAGGGACAATCAAGGGACGATGCACTGTTGTTTGTAATGCTCACTAATTTCATTTTATAGGGATTCATCCTAATCTAAAGGAAGGGAGTTGCTCCCTGTACTGAGGAAGTTTGGCAGAGTCATGTAGAAAGAGTCAGGGAAAATGAGTTCAGCGTTACCTTTTTGAACTGCAACTAATAGGCAATGGTCCTTTTAAATATGAGTCATGGCCCATTGAAAAACTAATTGAAATTGCAGCACATTTCATTAGGAAAGATAATTAACAATTTATTCATCTCTAAAAAAATAAGTTTAGATTAAAACACATTTAAAAACCTACCTTGATGTTTGGAAGATAAATATAGCTCCTGTGCCATTGACAAAAAGGAAGAAACCCCAAACACCCTCACCCCAAAACCAAACAAAAAAATAGAATGTATATTATCTTTTTCCAAATTTCACTGTTGGAATGGAAGGCTGGTGTCAAGGACAGAAAATCATATATATATAAATTTATTTTCCATTGTCATATGCAAAACCCCCTCAAGTTTAAAAACAATAAAAATCGAGAGAAGTCACCAGTGTTACCTACATGATGTGATTTCACTGTCTTCAGAAGGCCCATGTTGATTTAGAGTAGCTAATGACTGACTAATGACTTGTTTTGTTTTGCTTGCATTGTTAAAGTAGTCTGAAAAATTAAATCCTAGAGATAGAAGAGTAGCCCACTTTTTTTAAGACACAAGGCATACAACTGAAATTATAGACATTCCTACCTAAGTTTAAATGTGACAGGAGTGTAAACTCTTCTTTGTGGAAAATAACTCAATATTTGTTTGAGCTGCCACACTGTCATTTCCATCATCCCAAACAACCTTGAATTGTTAAATTTGGAATTTTTACACTATCAGCTTTTGCCAGGCCAGCAGTGCTTCTGCTGCCTTGGGTGCAGATTCTTTCACCATGTAACATCACATTTCTCTGGATTATGTCCAGCTATGAAACCCTGACTTTAGCCTTTTAAAATAGTTTCAGTGATGGACAAAGACATAGAGAGGGCAAATTTGCTGCTAAGCCAGATCCAGAGAAATCAAGGGAATTGTGCCAGCAAAGAGCCTGGCCTGTGGCAAGGGAGAAGTTTGCAGCCAGCCCCAAGCTTGGAAATCTCAGCAGGAGTTAAAAGACTGAGTGAGAATCCTTCTGCTGAGGTTTATGGGAATACACTTCAATAACCAAGTTGTTTCTTCCTCCAAACAATTAAGAAACAAATTGTCCTGGACATTTCTTTCCTTCTAAATTATTTGAGATGTGTTTGAAAACAGTAACAAATAAGGGAGGAAAACTCAATACTTGAAGTTATAATAAATGTACCTTGAAGTTGGTTACTGGGAAGTAACAAGGGATAAAAGTGTTTTGCTGGTGGAAGGGCAGAAAGAGATTTTTTTTTATCCCCTGGCATTTGAGAATTCAGGTGACATAAGAAATTGGTAAGAGAGTAGAGGAAAATGTAATCAATTCCCCCTATAAACATTTACCAAACTCTGAGGAAAGGACCTGTGTTTGGAAAAGTATTTACTTTTCAAAAGGAAAGGCGATATTCAGTGTTGAAAGCTGGGCAAAAGAGAATTTAATACCTGTTTTTCTTCTTATCACTGACTTCCTACAGTGAATATAGAAATATTTTTTTCCACTTTAAACAGGATTGTATTCCTGTAAACAGGTTGGGGCATTAAAATGAAGCAAGGTGCAAAATGTGAATTAAGTATGTGGCTTGACTTCGTAATTTTCTTGCAGCTTCAATAAAACTTCTGAAATCAGTCAAGACTGAAGAATTTGCATTGAAATCTTTTGTGAGCTGGATGAATTCTTTAATTATAGGCAGGATTTTATCAGCCAGGCTGTGAAGGACATGCAAAACTGTAGATGTGAAATTCCTCCAGCAACTTTCTCATTTATCTGAAGATGGATGCATAAGGGAAGGTGTTAATGTTTGGAGAAATCAGGGCAGTAAAGGCCTGACCTATATCTTAAAGTTACTCTGACATATTAAACATAAAAAGTCATTTGCAATTTGATACCTGTTGAACAAAATGGAAACCAGTAAATTAAATGTTTCTGTGAGATGATTCAACATTCTGGGTGCTTCTGCAGCTACAGCCTCTGTCTGTCTCTGACCCTGCATCCCATCACCATCCCACCTTCTGGCTGTTAAATTAGGCCTAATGTTAGGATTCTAGCAAATCTATCATGCACTCACAGAAAAGCTGGAGGCCAGATAGCATTCTTTTTCTTTTAGCCACAAGGCATTTGAGAAAGAACTGGCAGTAGCAACATAATAACTTTTCATCAAAAGTGTATAAATAAAACATTTCTGTCAATAAGAAAATATTTTACAGACCTTTTCCATATAAATTTAATTTTCCTAATTTTCCATATTTTAACACTTTGCTATTTTTCTTGGACAAAATATCTTCAGAATATCATTTCTGAGAGTGTTTACATGCATATAAATAGCTATAACAATAACCATCATTGCTTTGCCATTTCCAGCTATTAGACTGGATTGGGTTTCATTTAAGCCAACTCTCGAACTTCATTTCCTCTTCCTTTCTGTATCACACCCCACTTTTCTCACTTGCATTATGGTCAGAGACAGAAAAAGGCTTGAGCTGCAGAAACACCTTTGCAAATGAGATTCCACACATATAAAGTAACAAATGTTTCAAGGATGTCACTTTTAAGCAGCATGACCGAAGGAGTGCTAAATCAGGGTAAAGACTGAAAATCAAAAGCATGAGACGCATTCTCTGCATTCTTGGGTAAAAGTTTCAGGGTAAAAGAGGAGAGAAAGGGTGAATAGATTTAAATTTTATTTGCAGGAGTCCTTGCACCTGCCTTGAAAAACTGCTTTGTCTCCAGGTCTGGGTGCTCATTTAGGAGTTGAGAGATTTGAATTTCAGTTCTGTTCCTGGCCTCTGCTGTCTTCTAGAGCTAATTTTATGCCTCTATACAATGTGTTCATGCACCAGCTTTAATATACATGTCCATGTACACCTTCAGGAGACTACCCCAACTTGCTGTTTGGAAAGATTCTGGCACTCTTGTAAAGAACAGCTAAAATTTCTTCTGGTAGAAGTTGATGTTTTCAAGAAAAGAAGTAAAAGTTTATCACTTTACAGAAGGTTTTGTCACTAAGCATTTTTAAAATTTGCAAGAGATATACCAACACAAGGATTGATTTTGGGCAAATCTACTAATATTAAACAGGCTTTAAATATAATGTAATTAATGGGGTATTTAGTAACTTTTCTTGACCAGCATCCAAAATAATTGTAATATGAGTAAGAAAACAAATTTGCAGTAAAAGTATTCAGCAGAAAGTTTAATACAACAGTAGTTGTTAGGTAATCTGAACATTGAGTTTACAGGAGTAATTTTAATTTTCATCAAACAGTGTAGGCAATTTTTACACATCAGTTTGCATTTCACTGATTATATCAGCTGAGGAAAAATGGTGGCTTTTTGAAGAAGTTTAATGCAACCTTGACTGCGGACACAAGATTTTCTTTCTGATGCATCTTAAAAACTAAAGTTTTCAATAAAAAGTTTAACAGGACTTCATTCATTTCAGCTAGGAATAAAATTAAGTATGTTTTCATCCCATAATCTATGAATTTTCATGATGCTTATTGTGAGTTTTCATACTGCTGCTCATTTCCTTAATTGCAAACTGAAATGAAAAGATTAATCTAAAATACAACAAAAACGGTCAGTGGTGTTTGACCTCACATTTAAAATGCAACATTTAAGTACCAAATACATTAATATTTAAAGACTATGAATGGCAACAAAGAAACCAAAGTTATCATTAGCTCATTTGGAAAAAAAATCCCTTAGAAAAAATTACTTCTATGTTACTGCATAACACTCTAACATAGAGAATCACATGTTAGGTTGGTGCAAAGATGTTTACTTTCAGTTATGGTAGAGTTACTGGTGAGGACCCCAGTTTATTATTATTATTACAAATACCCTACAAATTGTGTCTCTGCATTGCAAATACAGATGCCAATATGGGAATGAGATTTATCCAAAAAATCGTGAATGTCTTATTGAAAATTTCAAGGGGTTGATACTGGAATAATTTCAAGTGATGCAGAGCCACTGAATTATTTGAATATATATCTTTGGCCTTTTAATTTAAAATAAGGTGCTGGTCTTTATTATCAGAGGTCCTAATGTGTATCTTGCAAATGGGACTATGGTACAGCATATTTGCTTTTTGCTTTGAACTCCAAACAACCACAGCACTTGAGGTGATTGCATGTGGTAGATTTAGCCCAATTTTTAGCCCCTCTAAATCAGTCTGGGTGTTCTGTCAGGCTTTCCTGGAGGGCTGAAGTGGTGTGAAGGCAGAGGAGGTTGTCACATGTTATTGCAGAAACACTGCCTATTATTTTTAACTCTGTTCACAAATACATCCTATGACTGTCTATGCTTTGTGTTGCAGGGATCTCCAGGTTATCAGGATAAAACCCCCCTGACTTCTCTCTGTATAATAATATTTTTTATCCGGTTTTCTCTCTTGGCTTAAGGAGATAAAAGAAGTCCAGTAGTAAAACCAGTCCAAAAGTGCCTGGGCACCTATATACTGATACTCTGTTGTTTGTCATTCTCTGTTTACAGTTCCTTAGTCAGTTTTCAGTCTGTGCTCAAGAAAAAATCAGTTTGAATTATTTCTTTTAAGGGAGGCTATTTGACATATTCTTTGATTTACCAAAGTCTTCTGGACTGCATATCATTCTAAACTACTCTGCACCTTTCATCTCACTAACTGATAGAATTATTTTGGGAATGCATGATGCAGTTTTCATGACAATGTTTGCTTTCCTGGAAATCCATACTCTGTAAGAAATACCTCTGATACTGCTGGTGCATACATAGTTCTGTGGCAGACTGGGTTTTTAAACTCAGTGTTCAACCTGGAAGAAACTACTAGGGCTATGAAATTCTGTGATTTTGAATTTTATATTGAATTTAACCACTTAAAATACTTTTCTTATTCAAAATAGTTTTTTGTTACTATGATTTTTTATTACTATAATAATCGTTTTTCTGAAAAAGGAATTTTACAAATTCCTTTGGAATCAATTTTTTGGTTTTTTTTTGGTCTTTCAGAGGCATTAGTTGCTGTGGGACTTGTACACAGCATGTTCTAAACAAATAAACAGCTGGATAATCTATGGTTTACTCTACAGTGAGGAACCCCTGAGTTTGTGGTACCTGAAAGAACTCCCTTCTTTCAAGAAACCTGACTAAAAAGATCTCACCATGTAGTGATGGGGAACAAAGACAGATGGACTTGCAGCATAGAGTAAGGACTTTAAAATTAGAAATTGTAAAGCAGATATGTTTTATTTCCATCTGGGACACATGGAAGGAGATCTCCTCCAAACTGTGTGTACCTGGTCAAGACCAGGTCCAGGTTTAAATACACATTGATCCCACAAACCCACACCTCCCCACCTGCCCATTCCCCACCTTCTCTCTCTTCCTCCTCTGATTATCTGCCACCCCTCCTGGTGGTCGTGAGCTGGGGTCTTGGGAGGAAGGCCAGTGTCTTCCTCAGTTTGATCTTCTCTTCAGGGCAGGCACAGTGGAGGTTTGGGTATTTTTCAGGTCACTTTGCTCTTGCCAAAGAGGAGGAGCTGGATTTTGCTGGATTCAAGTCACGAAGTTCTGCTTTATCAATTTTTGACAAATACCTAGGTCCCACTTTGCTGTTTCAACATTATCCATCTTACCTACGTGACTTCCACTTAGTAACTACCTCACAACCAAGCTTAATAGCTAATCTTCTATGTGTTCTCAGTACAAGCTGTTTCTCTAATTGTACAAAATAACCAAAAACTGCTTCTAAAATCTTGTATTTTTATATTCAGAAACACCCTCCATATCACCGCCTTGGTTTTAATGTTAACCCAAACCAAGCGCTGATTGGCTGCCTGCTAGAGCGGTGTCATTGTTCCCGTGTCCCTTTAGCCAATCAGCTCTCTGATCGTGGGGTGTCCATGCGCCTCCCCAGCCAATCACATTCCAGCTGCACCACCAGGTCTCTGGTGATAGGGCCTGGTTTTTATCTCCCTGTTAGCTGAACCTTTCTCAGAATGCTTTCTGCTGAGCTAGAGTGAACAGGATTTCTTGTCTCCCACGTATATCTAAAAGTATGTCTCAACATATATCTAAATATTTTATGTTTTGTACAGTTTTAGGGTTTTTACATTCTCAAAAATAGCAGTACTAAATGTGTGTGTGGAAAGATCTCCCACTTCTACACTGATGCTTCCAGATTGTAGTGGTGCACCTCTCCCACCCTGGACCTTCTTTACAATCTCAGGAACTTCTGATAAGCTTTAGCCAAACCAGCTGGAGGGAAATTTTGGAGCACAAAATGATGAAGAAACAGATATTGATATTTTACATCTTGGTCCTGTGCTCATGAGCCTGTTTCGGTTAAGAAGTACCTGGGTACACAAAAAGGGATGCAAAATTAATACAGTTTTTATTCACTTAGCTTTACAAGACTAATTATCATTACAATTTCATGGGTGAGATGTTTAATGAGATTGCATGTTTTAGTCTTTATTTGTATTCAGAGTGATTTTCATATGATGATAGGAACAGCATATAAAATAGCCAGTGTGTCAAAAAGCCAGCTCCTGAAGTATATAATATTGCTCAAACTGACACTGTTCAATACAATAATCTATTTGCATTCACCAAAACATGTAATGTTTATGGGTTTTGGGTACTTTATTGATACAGGCTTGCATTTCTGTCTTTATTTGTTTATCTGTGGGTCCATTTAGGTTAATTTTCTAGCAACTTTAAAATGATAAATAATAATATTTTCAAAGAAACACCTGAGGTAGGACTCTAGGGATTTTTTTTTCCTGTGGAACTGCACTGCTCTGCACATTTAGGATTAAATTTACCATTAAATTAACACAGTTGGAGACATTATAATCTCTATTTAATATCATGATTTGAAAAGCTTCACTAGAAAAAGGAAAGCCAACAACTTTGTCTGGCTGTGATGGTAACACTTTAGCAGTAACTAAGCCAAATACTCTCTGTTAATTCAGGCGAAATACCTGCTTTAGGTACTTCTTCAAAACTGAGTTACACGCAGGAGCTACAAAATCAGCAGCTACTCTCCATTTCTCCTCAAAATATAAATTAATTAATCTTAAGTTAGCTGTCACCAGAGAAACCTTTCTAGCACTTCTTAAAATGTAGATCTGCCTACTTCATTTTCGAGACTTCTGCAACATTTTTATTTTGCCCATAAATGTCCTTTAACACTAAATTAATTGAGCAATTTGGGTATAGGAATTGGACCTAAACAAAGATGATAAATTCTTGTCCTGGTTCCTGACTTGCAGTGTTATTGGCCACAGGGAGGAGGTTTCAGCTCGGGATCAGCTGTTTTGTCAGCAATTCCCAGCCCCAGGGCAGCTCCATGTGCTGGCTCTGCCATGGGCTGGGGCCCAGAGGAAACACAGTTATGTGCTCCACATCCAAACTCCACACTCTTTGTTCTGAAGGATGCTTTTTGCTTACTTATGCAAGAATTACTAACCTAACTAACAAAACACACTTATTACCTCTCAGATATTCACTGAAACATCAGGAAATTTGGGAGAAGTGGTTTTTTTACAAGTCAGAGTATCCTGATTTCTGTTTTGACTTGACTTAGGCTACAAATAGGAAGAGTGTTGGTGTGTTAAAGTTGCTGCCCTGTGTTGCACAGGCCTTTGGACAGAGCTGTCCTGTCCCTGTGAAAGGACACTGATCTGAACTCCATCTGCACTCAGTTCTGTGGAGTAGAATGTGGAGCTGGATGGGAATTTGAGATTTATATACACAAACATGCCTCACTTGTGCTGCATTACAGTGCTGTTAGAGCTTCCCTTTAGGTATGTGTAATCCTTGAGAGCTCAAGCCAGACTAAATACAAACAGTGCCCGTAGTGCCTTGTGAGTGGATGTGTGGAGCATGGAGTGTTTACATTGGAAAAGCTTTTCTGCAGTTTTAGGGATGGGCATAAAGCAGAAGAAACAGTGTATTTTAAACATTTCATATGCCAAGATTCTATTATGTGGCTGGCAGTTCTTCCTGAACCTGAGAAGAAGCTGAAATTTAGCCACATGAATGAGTACTAACTGGGCTTCTCTTTGGCTCTGGAGTTGTCACAGAATTCTATATTTCAGCTTTTCTAAACATCTCTTCCTTAAATATCAGTTTTAAAATCTGTCAGTTAAAGTCAGCTGCAACTACAAAGAAAACATTTTGCAAGTTGTTTTATCAGCAGTTTCTCATCTGTATGATGGGCAAGATGTACTAGAATTTTTAAGGCTTTTTATCATGTCTTTTCTCTTCTAATAAGAAAAGACTATGTCTTTGTCCATCAGCTTATAAGCAGTGGTATTTCTCTTTGATATCCTTTAAAAATGTTGGTTTGTGTCCCATGCCCTTGTGAAAGCTTTGTAAACTCTTTGGGAATTATACTTTCAGCACAAGCATAGACAAGTGACTGATGTTAAATTTTGTTTTTTCTCTACCTGAATAGAGAGTTGCAGGTTAGTTGCTTCATTATTTTCTCTGAGTAGTACCTTTTTGCCTGCTAGTGCCCAGTGCAGAAGCTGGATGTACATAGCGTGGATGCATTTCAATGAAATTCAAAAAATGAGCCCTGTAGGGTTTACTTCTCATCCTTTCATTAAACATTTTGTTGTATTTTTGATTGATTGTTTTGAATGCAAGCAACAACTGCACCAAGCAAAATGACTGGACCCATATTTAAGTAGGATTTAAATGGGTGTGTGAGTCAAGGTGCAGCTTGAAACATCAGCTCAGGGCTTTAGAACAATTGTTCTTTTTCTGCACTTAGGGCTTTCATTGCTGCAACTGGTGCTTTCTTTTTCCACAAATGGGCTGTGAGAGAGCGGTGGAGGCATTGCCCAATTTTGTTGCTCTTTTTTTTCCCTGTGCCTCTTTTCTCGCCTCAAGGCTAATGTTGCTCTTACAGATTTAACATGAAGTTTGAAAACTCATTGTAAGAAGGGCCTTCACTTATTGGAGAACTTCTCTAAGCTAAATTCTGCCTTTTTTTTTTTTTTTTTTTTTTTTTTAATTTTCACGGGAGGCTTTATTTACAAGACAAAAATAGAAAATGATATAGCAAACTAGTTCTCAATTTCACTGTGCTCTTAATATACTTCTTGAGCTTTGCTTAGTGGAAAGTAAGCAAAAATAAAGGCACTAAAATTAAGACTGTAATCTGTATGAGTGAGTGAGAGGACAGTAGCAGAGAAGGTGGAGTCACATATGCTTATTTTCAAGTTTCTGGAATTTTTTTTCTTTCCCCCCACTATATATTCTGTTCAAAGTAGCAGCATAGCTTTTGCTGAGTAGCTCACGATTTCAAAGACAAACTTGGAAAAGCTCCAGTATATCTGCCACTCTAATTTATACCTATGAGGATTAAGATGTCCAGTTAAGCCATGAAAATGACTAAGTTTATTCCCACTTGATCAATTACAATGTCTCCTAAGAAAACATAGGGGTAATATCCATGCATATATATTTAATAGATGTCATATACCACCTGGGATATATGCATCAGCAGTGTGTATATTAATTTAATAAGTCAGTTAACGTTTTCACTAAAATCAGCTTTCAAATGTCAGGCAAAGCAATAAGCACAAGCTAATTTGCCAGTGTGTCAGACACTGCCCTTTTGCTATAGCTGAGGTTTCTGTAGCCATGTCACTTGTCACTTCTTTGACCTGAGCTGAGCTGAGGGTAACAAGTACAGTGAAAAGACAGAACTGTATCCTTTGGTAAAGTCAGCTGGAGTAGCTTCCTTTGCTGCACTGACAATTGTAGCTATGGGTGAAGATGTGATCTGGAATCTGCTGAAAAGCATTTTTGTTTCCATGTGGTTTTCATGTCTTGTCTACACTGCTTTTTCTTCCCCTCTGCCATTTGGAGGAAAGAAAGGCGTTTTTGTTTGGTTTTGGTTTTGTTTGGGTTTTTTGTAAGTTTCTATTTTTTTAAAAGCACATCAAGGAAATTAAATTATCATGCTTTAGACAAAACTGAGATGCTGACTATTTTTTTCTGTTGCTGTTTCTTCTTCCACTCTTTAAGAAAGAAGCAAAAAACCTTTAAAATTATTCCCTACTCGTAGCAAAAGAAGCATTAAATAATTTGGTGGCTGTTGTCTCTTTCCATATACCAATGAGAGCTGCGTACTTCATGTGTAGCAAGCTATTCCGCCACAGAAAAAGAGGGCTACAGAAGAGAAGGTGGAAAAAAATTTTTAAAACTATTTTTTTGTAAGTTGATATTATTGCATTGGAGCTAAACTATATCCATTTCCAATTTAGCAGACTAGAAAATGACAATAAAAAGAATAGATTTTAGTAGCCAGATTTAACATTTTCATTATGTTTTGAGCCATTGTTTCCCTATGCCTTTGAGTTACTAACTTGTGATTGCAGAAAGCTGAGATATTCAAGGTAACTTTTTGCAGTTTAAGGCTTATTGTCTGTCTTGAATGCTAAGAGACACACAGTGGTGGAACTCTGTTAAAGGTCCTTTAGTGGCAGGAAATGATAACTGAGGAATGGAAAAGACACATTATTATTATTATGGCCTTTACACTGCAGCAGAGAGCTACTGAATACAGCTGGTCAGGAAAGGTTTGAGTTTCAAGTCTTTGGCCATATCCTTGCCAAGAATCCAGAGTGAGATGCAGTTCCAATCATTTACCTGAAATGTGGGAAATCCGGACAAATGCAAAGTTTTCATTCTTTTTGTGTAAATTATTCTCTGTCAGTAACCTTTAATAGCATCAGTCTTTATTTATGACAGGATCAGTGCTCAGTGGTAAAACTGAGGGGACATCCAATGTGAGTGAAATGTAGCAAATCTGAAAGTTGGGCACAGAACCACCAGCTACGAAGAGACCTCCAGAGGTCACCTCTTCTAGCCTCCCATTTAGAGCAGGGCTTAAAGGAGCAGGGCTGTTCAGGCCTGTCTGGTCAAATTTTGAGCTTCTCCAAGGTTATAGTTAACTTCTCTGGGTGACCTGTTCCAATTTTGAACACCCATATGTTTCAAAAATAAATTGAAAATGATTTTTGTGTGGAGTTAATTTCCCATGTCCATCAACGTGCATTTGTTTCCTCTTGTCTTTTCACTCTGTGCACGTCTGAGGAGGTTTGGCAGCATCTTCTCTGTACTCTTAGGTGTTCCCTTAAAGTTTTCTGTCTTTAAGACTGAGCAAACCCAGTTCTCTCAGCTTTTTGTAATCTAGCTCCTGACCACCTCAGCATTTGTCATATCTCAAAGCTAGGATCATATCAAGGTAAGAATTTTGTGTTGCTTGTGTCCAACCCCCTTTCATCTGCAAAAGCCAAATGTCACAATTTGGCTTTTTTAAGCCCCTGGATCTGTAAACACATAACTTATGGCAATGTTTTCTAGCAGAGAACAGTCCTGAGGATGTCTATAAAAGGTTAACACAAACTTACAATTATTTATTTATGTATTTATAAATTCTGTGACTCTAAATATATGTGAGAGAAGCTGCTTTAGGGTGTCATACCAAATTTATCCTGTGGACACACTTGAAGAGAACTCTAATGGTATGGCTACAGAATAAAAATTGTCACCATTTAAAGAACATTAATGCCATGTAAAATGGATTTTGAATTAATTCCCTGCTTTTAAAGCAGAACCTTGCTGGTTTGTTTTTTTCAATATTGTTTTTAAAATGTATTTTTTTAAAAGGGGTACAAGACCGGATGCTTTTCTGAGGCTGACTCATTCAGTGGCAATCTCTGACATGAAAGAGGTGTTTTGCCATGGTCTATTGGACAGAATGAAGAACAGTGCCCTCCCCAATGTCATTGTTCACTCATGTATTCAGTAATTGCTACTTTTTGATTGGGAATGTGTTCAATGATGTAGTAGGCAGAATTTCATCTCTCTGAATGAACTGTTGAAGTGGAGGTTTTCTGTTTAGCTCGATTCAAGAGCAAGTCTCTGGAGCTTTCAAAGAATTATTAAAGTGGGTATAAAGGATCTTTGTGCAGGAGAGTGATCTCTCTGCCCTTTTATGAAGTACTGGAAGAATAGTCTGCAAAGCAGACAAACTGAGGTGAAAATTATATTGTGAATCCTAGAATACACATCCTGAAAGCCTTAAACTGCTCTAGGGAGAGCTGTTGTTGTGGAATCCCTACTCTGAATTGATAGATGGCCTGACATATGCACTGATTAGGTAAAACTTGAAAAGTTTAAAATTTCCATCCACTAAAACCTTAGGAATTACTAGTATTGCATTTGGGGAAGTGTGTATGAGTATCAGATAAATTTCACACACCTTTATTTTCCACATGCTAGTCGGCAGACATTTCATTAAAGAAAACATAAAAGTATATTTTCCACAATCTTTCCTATTATCAAGGAAAACCTACCTGTTTTGTCTTCAGTTCCAGGCCTTGATTTGTCTTTCTGAATATAAATTATAACTTCTTTTGGAAGGCAGTTATAAAACAAATGTTACCTTCCATTTAACTATACCTTCATTTATAAAATTACAAGAAATTTACATGTAAAAAATTGACATACACATAGTTTTACACCTGAATTCCATAAAGGTCTCAGTTGTGGAGGTGCCCTACCCAGACACCTCATGCACATATTTTTGTTCGTACTTGGTTTCCATGATTACTTCTAGAAGAAGTAACTTTTGCAAGTGATTGAAAACAAAAAGTAAAAATACAGCTTAGATACTAAAAAAGAGGAACTAGATTTTTGACCTTCTTAAATGATTTGGTCTGGATTCATTGTGAAGAATTAGTGCAGACTGCTGCAGCTTCTTTTATCTCACGTGGTTTTCTCACCCCCAGTTAATTGGACACTGACTAGAAACTTGGATGAAAGGATCTTAGAAAGAATCATTAATCTAAGCAAACTTTCTTTTCTTTTTTCCTTTAGTTAGTTTTGTCCTACATTGAAATGAAAATTTACCAAGCTGATAGTCCTGTGTACACTCAGCTGTCCCTAATGGGCATATGGGAAGGGTTATGAGAAGGAAAATAAGAATTCTATTCCTAAAATGAGCTTCAACATTTACCATTTTTTCTGAGGAAATGAGAAAGGGAGGGAAGCGTTTATGACTCATTCACCTTGTTCTTTCTTCACTCAAGTTTCATGTTCATGTTTCTAAATTTGATGAAAGAAAAGTCTTTCTTCGCTTGAGACTTTGTGAACATTTTATTTGCAGTAAACATTGGTATATGAGCTTTATAGGAGGTTGGTGATATCTGGAAATTATGTACACTGTGTGCCACTGGATCCTGCACAGAGGTACCCTGTCTACAAACTGTATGTTGGGTTAATTGTTCTGCCCCTATCTATGCCACCATCTGCAATCTACCTTTGTTTGTTAGTTTGTTTGTTTTTGGACTGAAGGCCTCTCTTCTTCTCCTAAACTCTAAAAAAGCTCTTAGTTCTGCATAAAAATTGCTGTGGAAAATCAAGGTAGAATTCATAAAGTTAGAGTGCATTATCTCTCACAACTTGGATAATGAACAGAGTTTCAGCCTTCAGGAGTGCTTATATTTTTTTCACATCTTTCATTTGTAATAATTATTAGACAGAAAACTTGGGACAGCACCAGGGCTTTCATCTACTCAACTTTGTTCCATTTGTGTCCCCAGAAACTTCTCTGAGAGACCAGAAACGCTAAATGGCTCTTCCATCCAACCTAACAGCAAGGCTAGAGGTGGCTCTGCTGCCTGCCTGGATAGCTGGCTCAGGAATAAGATATTACAGCCTTCTAGCCAAGGAAAGTTGCCACAGCAATGATGATATTATGGATAGAATTTATGGACTATTGTGTATTTGTCTCTTGTCATTGCTAAGCAGTGCAAGCGAGCGAGCAAAACTCCCGTCAGCCATAGCATCTGTTCAGCTTTAGAGCAAAACTTCAAAATTAGACCCTGTGTTTGCAAATCCAGTGCCATGCAAAAAGTGCCATCTGGCCTCGATCTGTTTCACAGTAAATTCGTTTATTTTGTGAAACTGAGGAGACAGCCCAGAAAACTACAAGGCATTTGCACTGAGAACTTGCAGTGGTTGATACAGACACAAGGACCAACCATTCATGTGCAATTGGACAAGGCACAGCAATGCACTCGATTGCACTGCAGGTCCAGAATAATCTCAGCAAGAAGGAAGATGAGGGATCCCTGTTGGGCTTTTCTAAAGTTTTAGCAAGGTATAAGGTTGTTTGAAGAGGAGATAGATTTCTATAGGCCATAATAAAATAAGGGCTCCTAAATTATCCTAAAACCACATGATTAAGCTTTATGCCAGAGCAAATAAAGAGAGAATATTTCTGGAAATAAATGTCCTAATTTTACCTTCTGTAACACCTGCAAGGTAGATCAATTGCTTTGTGGTAGGGAAAGAATTTTCAGCAGCGCAGAAGTAATCTCTGATCCAAAACCACCTGGCAGTATCAAAAATCTGTCACAGTTGGTCAGTGATTAGGTCCTGGTGATAAGAACAGCATCTGGAATATTGAACAGGTATGCTTTACTTAATGCTTTTTGAGGGACTTCAGACTTATGCCAAGAACCTCAAAATAATAATTATTCTAAGCTACAGTTATGAAAGATCACAACCTTTAAATGGTGGTCAACTCTTTGTCTGAATTCTGCATTCATAAGTGAGAAACCCCAGAGAAAGGATTCAAATATAGACACCCAAAGACCAACATTATAGGAGTGAGAAAATAGTGTACAAATTATCAGTCACTAAGTGTTTAGAACTTACAGAGTTTTTGACTGATAGTAGAGCAGTGCCTAAGGAGGCAGCCTGGAAGCAACACTGATACAAAATTGGCATTTTTCAAGTGAGACCCTGAGAGGTACCAAACACAGCTGTGCTGAGAGCAGAAATCGTGCCTGGTCGTGCTCTTTGGAGTGGGACAACTCGAGCTGTTCTGGAGACATGGAGGCTGTGCAGCCTCATCCCAAGCTAGCAGGATGAATGCTGAAGATGCCTCTGCTGAGTAAATCCAACTGGCCACATCGTGGTTTTGGGGGGTATTGTATTGTGATGAGATGAAAATCACATGTCAAAGGAAAAAAATGTCCACCTTCCACCTTCCAGAGAGGAAGTAGGATGTATGAATTAGTCACTTCTGGGTATTTGAGGAGCCACTCTAGGTGCTGCACTCTGTGCTCCAGGCAAACAGACAAACCCCCACCCCC
>WEIU01008011.1:97796-167059 GCA_013389925.1 Aegithalos caudatus | reverse complement strand
CCCCCCCACTAACAGCATGTGGTGAATTTGGCACTAAATTGATTTGTGAGAAATGAGGATTTCATTAATGCAGGCCAGGCAGTAACCTCAGCAGAAATCATGAAGTAAAATGCAGGCCTCACATCAGGGGGCAGAGTGTTCTGCAATGAAATGAGGGCTGTATTTACAAGTGCCTGAGAACAGGCATTATTCAGAGGTTGATAATTGGAAAAAACCTTTTCCTCTGCAGCTCCCCCTTAAATGTCAGGAACTTTTAAGTCCTGCTAAACTTTCTTATGAATCAGAAGTGAGATGTGGAAGTGAGGGGCTCACGTTTGATTTTAGGTTGCCATGTTTTCAGTTTCTGAGTTCAGCTAATGAAGTGCTGTGCTCCTGCCTAGCTTCTGTGGAATGCTGGAAAAAGAAATGGAAAAAGGGCCTTACTGGCACTGAGAACCTAGCAACTGGTGAAAAAGGCAAAAAAACAGGAGAGCACCCAGAAACTTGAAATGTTTGTCCAGTGTCAGATACACAGATTGACTAAATGACATATCAGTGGAGAAAGAAATTGTTGAGGAAGAGCAAGATGATGAAAATCAGGTGACTGAGAACCTGGAGTCCTGTTTTGAGGTGGTTCTTTTGATTTTAGTAATTTTATTACTTTCTATATGTGAAGCATTGGCTTTGCTGCTTGAGCAGCAGCAGCAGAGACCATGGCACAGTATCTGTCAATACTCCTACATGGTGGGATCAGGAAGCCAGAGGATTCCTGGAGAATTCCCAGGGAAATGTCACATCATCTAATGATGATTACTGAGCTCCTGGCACAGAGCAGAGTCCTGGTCCTTACCTGTAGTATAATATGCAAAAAGGAAAAAAAGTAATCAATTTAAACAATCTTAACATTCAATGAATTTTTTTGGAAGTGGCACCCATTTTAGACTTCAAAAACTTACCAGTAAAAAGAAGTTTGTTCCCACGATTTAAGGAGAGTCCTATCTTCAGATAAGATAACATGCAATTATTCTAGCTTAAGGTTGTGAAGGGATTTGGGTCTTAATTTTTCATACAGTGGGTCTTGCTTATGGCAGTTTAAAAAAATTAAATATCTATTGTGTTATGTAAAAAATTATATTTTTTTTACATTATAAATTAAAGTTTCAAGTTGTGGTACCAATCTTTTTTCCACTTAATTTTTATAAAGCTCTGATCCAACAATTTTAAATCAAGCAATTTAAAATCACTGATTCAATTCACTCCCCTACTGTTTTGTGTCTTTCAGGACAGACAGGAATAAAAAGCAAGGTTTTTTTATGAGAGGAATATTTGAAAATGTTTGTATGTGACTGCTTGGTGAAGATCTAATGGTTTATAACATTAAAGAAAGAGAAAAGAATCTTGTAACAGCATTGTGGCAAAGCTTTTAAAGACAGAGCAGTCAGGGCATGTAAAACTGCAGTTTCTATAGTAACAGAATTTTCATCCTTTATAAATGAATGTGGAGAATTTGGAGATTATAGTCTGACAGAGCAGTACTGTGAAACTTGCCACATTCATCACTCTTCCCAAAAATTTGTGCTACAGTAGAAAAAGCCCCATCTGCAATGGAGTATGCAGAGGGGGCAGAAAGGATCCTAGCAGGGATTCATCATTTGTATGAGAAAATAGGCATTGGTGCAGAGTGTATTTCCCCAAAGAGGACTCCCAGGTTAATTGATGGAATCAACAGACTCATAGGTAGGACCCTTAGATGATTCTGTAGGGAAGGAGAAGGACTCAGAGAGCCATTTAATACCCAGAAAGAAAACCAGCAATGGGAGAGAAGGGAATCCAGGTGACCTCACCCCTGCTCATTACCAGCTGTGTTAATTACCCAGTGCAGCCTCAGCCCTAATGAGTCACAGCTGTAGCCAATGAAGATGAGTGAGATAAAAGGGAGGGGCTGGCTGCTGAGGGAGGGTCATGGAGGATGAGGAATTTTGAGGAAGAGAGAACCAGTGGCTCATGAAGAAGGAGGATCCTGAGAGAGAATGCCTGCAGTGAGGTCAGTGTGTGTGTGCAGTCAGAGCTGTTGTTGGAGCCTGCAGTCACAGCCTGGCTGGGTAAAAGCTGCAGTCAGAGGCTGCAAACTGATCCCTGCAGGCAGAGCTCAGCAGGGAACACCCAGCAGTCAGAGGCTGCCAGGGAAACCTCCAGCAGGAGCTGCTGCAGGCAGAGTCAGGGAATGGTTGGGGTCAGGATGGCTGAGCTGTGGAGAGGAATGAACCAGGGCCCTTTTCATGCTGTGATAAACAAGGAGTCTGTGTCTGGGCTCATTCCTACCCTCTAACAAGAGGATCTGCAACATAGGGAGATGTGGAAAACTCAACAATTCTGAAGCTTGTGCATAGGTGTACTTTCAATCTACATTTGTCACCATTCGGTTAATTTTAAAGCAAAGGATGTGTCCTCTTCCTCTAAACCTTTTGTAGCCTGGCTCAGGTGAATTGGGGTTTAAAGAGTAGCATTTCTTATTTTGCTCACATTTCCTCTTGGGAACATAAGAAGACTAGAAGTGTGGGATTTTTATGGGTTGTCAGGTGTCCTGCTTAGCAGATGTATTTAATAAGTGTTAGATAATAACAGACAGTAATATGTAAACTACATAATGAAGTTAGATGCCTGAAGGTCTGATTTCATAATAAAATCTTCATGATAAGTGTTTGTTAATTACTAAGTCTGCTATGGCTGGAATCTGCCATAACCTTATAAAGCAGAACAGAAGTCTCTTCTGTCCCAGATTTCCTTTATACTACAAGAACTTGAATTTACAGCAGTTCCTATGTGTAAAGGATGTAACCCTAGTATACAGGATGCTAAAAATTAAATGTATTATAGGTTCTGAGGCACTCCAATGTTTAGGTGAGCTTAGGAATGCCCTAAAACAAACGTAGCTCCATTTTTTTAATGCCTTGGAAGAGTTCCCTCTTGATGGAAACATACCTGTACATGCTATAATGGTGAAGCACTGTGTAATGCTATGGAATAAAGGAAAAAAAATTAAATTCACATTCCTATTCTGTAAGATCTTCAAAGAAGAAAGAGAGAAGAAAGGAGAAAAATAATGCTTTTTATTTTCTTCATATGCTCTCCATTCTTTCAAGTTACAGATGTCATGTTTAACAGGAATCTGCTGTAAAGGAGGATGAAAGAGGGTCACATCATGAAAAACATGACTATATAGATTTTAAGGGAATTTTATGATCAGTCTGTTGAACTTAAGGAAAAGGGTTTCATCAAGTGGATTTTCATTTAGCCCTCAATTAAGAAGCAGTCACATGTCAGAGATTTGTAACTTTTCCTGCTTGTTTTCCTTCCCTTTAGATTTTCACATATGAATCAAATGTGTAAACTTTTTTCAATAAAGTAGTACTTGAGGGTTCAGGGGAGTTCCTTGTGTAGGTTGTCTGCTGGGAATCTTCATAAAGAGCCATCCAGGAGATGAATATTAGTGCCAAGCTTAAACCCAACAGCAGCCTTGCAGTGATTTGTCAGATGGGAGGGGAGCTGTTGGGGTGACTTGCTATGGGTGAATAATTAAGAGCATGTGTTAACTGGACAAGCTAATTCAAGTGCAATGCTCATTGTTTTGGACACCTGAGCAGTAAAGTCTGGTGTCACAGAGGCCACTGGCCTTCCTTTCTCAAATTCTCTTCCTGGACTCTGGATATATCAGCCTGTCACTGGTGCTCAAGTGCTCGTTGTGGACTGTGAAACTTTGAGCCAAATTAGAAGTTTGCTTGAGTAGATGGAATATTTTAGTTGTGCATTTGCTAAAAAAAAATTTGATGCTTTGCAAATCTTTGCTGTATAGTAAATAGGAAAAAAAATCCCTTGCTATCCATTTAGATAAGATCAGGGAAGGTTTAAAGCAGTGATGAAAACCATTATCAGCTGTTGTATTGTGACAGTGCAGTCACTTAAACCTCAGTATGACTGGAACAAAAAGCTACAGATAATAAGGATGCTCTCTGTCACCATAAAGAAGGAATATGCTGACAATTTTATAGAATTGAGGCTGATTGCCTATCAGCTAATGAACGCAATGAGTATTTTAAACCACCATTAAATTTATATAGATACTTAATTGGAGCTACTGTTGCTTGTTCATTAAAAATAATGTACAGACTGTGCCCTCTTAGTAATCTGGGGTGGGTCTTTCAATTTTTCCTGTTCAGACTGTTTCTCTGTGTCTAAATATAGCACATAATTATAACTTATGCTAAGTGGCTCAAGTTTCAGTTATCTGGGGATAACTCAGCTTTACTATCAAAAGGAAAATACATAAAGATGATACATGTCTGAAGCATGGAATATCCAAGTAAGTGTTCTAAGAATAGAATCAAAGTTAAAACTTCTAATTAAAACAAACTATTTTTGAAGAGCTTGAGAAGAACTCAGTCAATGTAAGGTCTGATCTAAGAGACATTATCTTCTATCTTTGTGAATGTCCTGTAAATTAATGCTTGTTATGGATTTATTGACATTTCAAATAATAATGAATACTTGAAGTCCAAGGACTGCAAACCTTTAGTCTTTCTGACAAAAATGTCTCATAAGAAATATTAGAAAGTGGATAGATGACATACTAACGTGTAAAATCACTATTTATGAATTACTGCTAAAGGTTATAGCATTAAAAAGTTGAATGCAGTACAAATTCTTTGCTATTTTGACCCAGCTGCTGGAGAAAAAAATCGGTGAAAGATGATGATAAAGCTGGAAAACAATCAAAATGAAATGTTTGTCAGGTGTTAGTGCAGGAGGCTCAGGCACAATGAGGAGGACTACAGCAGAGGTGCTGGTGTTCCTCCTACTCACACACTTCCTGAGCATCTGAGAAGGCTTCAGCTCTGCTGCCTGCCATGCTCAGATGGGGGACACGAACTTAGATATATTGCTTTTCCAAATCAAGTGATATGGAGTATTTGAAAATGGCTTTCTCTTAATCTTTCCTATTTAAAGTGCTCCACTTTGCAAAAAATAATGAATTATTCATTGGACAAGAAAAATAGGGAAAGTAAGAACTCTGAACTGAAGCATCAATTATTCATGCAACTTTAGATCCCATGACTTTGAGTTAAGAGGTGAATAGTAGTCAAAAGTTTTTGATAAAATCTTCTCAAGGATTAACTTTTTCATATCTTTGTCCTAATTGCATATATTAGATGTGAAAAGTATCTCATTATTTGGACAAAAAAAGGCAAAATCATATAGTAAAGATAGTTGGTATTGTCACTTTCTCCACTCTTCCATAAATGTGTTTTTTACTCTCTTTTATTCTTAATAATATTAAGCCTTTCTATGCTGACTTCCCATTTCCCAAATTTCTGCACATCACTTTATAATTAGTTTTTTGTTTTTTTCCCAGTCATGCCAGTTATGGCCATTTCATATTTAACTGTATAGTTGACTTAAAGTATTGAATCTGAACTAAATCAAACCCTACAAAATTTTTCTTTAACAGGAGAAAAAGAACAATGCAAATCATCCATGGCTGATCATTTGATTTAGGTCTTGTTTTTCACAGGCTCACTGTAGTTTTCCCAGCCTGACAGAGCTCCATGGAATCTGTTAGCCAGGATATTATAAAATAGTCAGACCTTCCAGTCAGTCTCATTGTATAAATTTACCATTCCATTATGCTGTGACTTTGTTATCAACCAAAATGTGATATGCATGGGAGGCTCAATTGACACATGGCTTTGTGATGTGATCTTTTGAACATGCACCAACTTTCTGCATGTGTTTTTGTAATACTGGTACAATGCTCTGTGACATAAGAAGGATCAAAAATGTATCTAAATATATGTTACAAGTAGCACAACATCTGTAAAATGTTAATATGCATTTTAAGATGCATTCATGGAACATTATGAATGTTAAATAGGTGACAGTAGATATGTTTATAAAATATTAATCGTTCACCCTGGATTTAGTTATGCTGTAAGCTGCTCAAGAGCCATCAATAGAGAGTGAATAGAGTAATCAAGGTTACAGTAAGCTGCTCATAAGGAAATGTGCAAGCTTAAAATTAAGTACTGGACATGATGACAAAAAGTTGACAAGCTACAATTATACAATAAAGTGCAGTCTGATCCAGAATAGCCTCCTGAGGTGTTCTATCTTGCTCTGAAATATGGAAGAGGGAGTACTTGTATCAAGTTTTCAGCCTTTGGAGTACAGCAAAATGAAATGGTTTCCATCACAAATCCCTTAATGAGTCTTTGAGGAAACATACGCAGTGAGTTTGAAAACATAATTTTGAAAAATCAAGAATTGTTTCTGTTGTTAAATGACTGATTGGTGTCCTATACATCATTGTGATACTGACAAAACAATTCAAAATATGGAATTTTTCAGATGTGAATTAATGTCTTCTCTTTATCCAAGTCTGATGAATAAGTTTTAGATATCAATTTTCTAACTCTATGTAAACTAATTCTTTTTGCTCCCTCAAACAAGCAATACAAATTACAACATAATTTGTTATTCTTAATTCTTGCTTTCAGTTTTCATGACTTACAAGTGATAGGCTGTAGTGGAATTTCAGATATACATATTAAAGGAGCAGTGTTAAGATGGAAAGAAATGGTAATATTAGTTCATATTTAATTAGGAGACAAAACCAGATCTTATTATATGGACACATAACCATGGTTTAGGGGAGAACATGGCAGGGCTTGGTTTAATTGTTGAACTCCATGGCCTTGGAACTCTATTTTTCCAACCTAAACGATTTTGTGATCACAGTTTAGGAGCAATACTGACAACAGACTCTCACCTTAGGGAATACTTCTGACTGCATTGCTCTGTGTGCTGGTCTGTAGGTTCTGTGGTCTCCTGGGATCGTAAATGTTGGTTTCTGTGTGTAAGTGATGGCTTGGTAACATCAGAAGCTGCATTTTTACTTTAAAATTCTCAAATGGTTAATGTAGTGGAAACTTGGCTACACTATCCCACTGATGAGCTCCAAATTGAAGCAGGAAGGACCACTACTAAGAAAAACAGGTTGTCCCCTTCTACACATTCACTTAGCTATTGACATGTCTGCAGAAACTTTCATTACACCAGCAAAATGATTGGAAAATCATCCTCAGATTCCACTGTGCATATTCTTGTCCTGAAGAAATATCCCAAGTGTCAGAAATACCATGAAAACTGTCAGAGCAGGTCAGTGTCCTAAATGTCTCTGAAATCCAGAGTGATCTGGACATCTAATTTTCCTGGACTCTTGTAAAACTTTTAAATCACTTTATGTAGAGTGTCTTAGATATGTTTTTCTTGTTTCCTGTTGTTACCAAGAAAAAGTCAATGTTACAGCACTGTTAGGATTGCCTTTTTGACAAATCTGTACTTCTCTTTAAGGCTGGCTAGCTATAAAGTCCTACAGCCTTTTCCGTCTTTTCTTCCTTCTATGGGTATGTTGGGAAACTGGTAAAGTTTGTAGAGGAGCTTGACAGCCCAGCTCTTCTACAATATTCAAGCCCTTAAGATGAAAATTGTTGGAAGTTGGAGAGCACCAGTGTATCAAATCTAGTTCTTCCATTGTTTTATCTTCTGGGCATTTTTCTTGTAACTGTAAAGAGATGGTTCTTGATGTTCGTTGAACCTTTGTTTTGGCCCAGAGGGATTATTATTGTCTTCCTCCTTTTTGCTCTTCTTGCATCTACTAATACAAGTAATTTTTAAAAAGAATATTTCTTCCTGGCTGTTTAATCCACCGTCCTTATAACAGACACTGTAGGGCCAAAGTGTTACCTGAATTACTAAAAGAACCATTTCACCAGGACTTTCAAATTTTCTCTCTGCTGTAATGATTTAATTTTTTTTTTTTTTTTTTTTTTTTTTTTTTTTTTTTTTTTTTTTTTTGTGGCAATGTTTTGTTTTTCCCCCACCTAAAATTATGCAGCAAATAAAACCTAAAATACCTTAAACTGCTAGGGTTCTGGATCAGGATCTGGATTGGCATCAGCTGATGTAAATCCTTACAGCTCCATGTCTTCACCAGATATGAACCAACAGACAGGGACATCCTGTTTGTTTGTTTTATGTGATGTACAGCTTCCAGGAGGAGAGTCTCTTCTGCTCTGAATGCCATGGTTGTTTCCATCTTGTTGAAGTGTTCATGAATAATACTCAGTAAGAATTACTTTGTCTTAAAATGTACTTCTGTAATTGTCTGACATAGAAAAAGCATCCTGGAATTGCTTCCAGGCACTGTATTTACAGGAGTATATTAATATTCATATTAATTAGTAGAGAAAGGATTTCTTGAAAAGATAAATTTTAGTGTCTTGATTTGTAATAAATGTAGGTAAATAGTCTGCCAGGCATTAAAGGTAAATAGTGAGCTACATTCCTATTGAATTCACACAGGCCCTTAGCTGCTCCAACAGAATCATATCAGTTTTCTGATTGTTTTGATTGCTTATTTGTTCCAGAATGACCTTCAATAAGCACTGCTTTCCTTTCCATCTACTCAAACAGAAAGAGGGCAGTAAAAACATGGCTGTCAAATATCTGTCAGAACAGATTTATTGTACTGTTTAAACGTGTTGAAGTAGATTTTTTTTCTCCTTCTCTGCTATAATCTGACCCAGGGGTTAAACTCTCAAGTATTATATTTTTTTTTCCTTTTTCTTCTTGACAACTTACATATAACAATACAGTCAAGTCTCTCGGGCACTGTCTGAGTGAGTATGAAGCTTCTCACTGCTGGTGGAAATGGCTTTAAAATTTACCTGGCTCCAGGAATTTTCATCAGTTGATTGAAAAAAAACAAAGCTAAATCCCATTTTATCTCATGATTCAATTGTGTAATAAAACTGATGCTTCACACAGGATTTGCTAAAATCACAACACATGTCTTGAGCTGAATTTGTAATCCAGCCTAAGTGGGATAGATTTTGAGAGGTTTTCCTGCCCTTGCAGCCCCTCCTCTGTCAAGGAGGCCTGGTGCAAAGAAACAAATCTTGCCAGGTTAGCACTGGAAAAATCTAGCTAAAATCCCTACACTAGTGTATAATTTTTTTTCCTCTGTGAACCCAAGACAACATGATGAAAGGTAAACAAAATCCTGTGGAAACAACACAGTTGTGTTTACAATTAACTGAAATCTGCTATTATTCTTTGTTAAGCTGTAATCGTCAAGGGTTTATAAAATACAACCCGTTCTGAGATGTAAATTTACTTCTGTTATTCCTTGTTCCAAGCGTATATTGAATTTAGCAACTGTTAAAGACTGCCAGTCTGCAGAAACTCTTGTAAAGCTGTAATTTAATTTCAGGGGCAATGATAACATACAGAAAACACACCAGGGGTCATTAGCACAGCTACCTGGGGGTCAGCCCAGCTGCCACGTTGCTGCAATTTGCAGAAGTTGTTTTGCAATGTGCTAAACCACAAAGTGTTCACTGATGTGATCTTCTAAAGACTCACAAGGGCAGGCAGCCACACAAGTCTGAGTTTACATTTGCACCTTTGATACTCTTTAGAAAGATTCTGAAATGCAAGGGCTACATGGTAAGCTAGTGAATGAGAACTGCTTCATTTTCTTCATTGGTTTGCTGCTCTTCCTCACAGGCTAGTAACAGCCTGCCTCTGAGAGACCAATGTTTGGGGTTTTTTGCTAATGGAAGTGTTTCCAGTAA
Organism: Aegithalos caudatus; assembly: GCA_013389925.1. Lineage (NCBI taxonomy): Eukaryota > Metazoa > Chordata > Aves > Passeriformes > Aegithalidae > Aegithalos > Aegithalos caudatus. The sequence goes on along the minus strand of WEIU01008011.1, from coordinate 157,388 downwards.
GTACAGAAAGGATAATAGTGCCAGATGGGTACCATATGATTGGATTTCTGTGAACATGATTGCCCTTTCCAACCATATTTTGGAAAAAGTGACAAGTGCCAATTTCTCCAGGATATTGAGTGCCTGGATTATATCTGGAAATGTAACAAATTGTCACCTGATGTGTGACACAGCCACTGTGCTGTAGTGTGCATTTGAATGAAAAGGAGCTTATAAAACATAGTTACAGAACATAAAAGAAAAGGTGAAAACAGCAACATAGGATGGGAAAGCAAATCCTGACCTTCTAAGATAACAATGATTAGGTAGGATGGTTCACCTAGCCCCCAGAATTGACAATGACTACAACCAGCATGGGATGTTTTAGCACTGTGTTTAGATGGGTTGGTGAGCCCTTAGAAGAATAATAAGCTATGCCTGTTTCAGTGATTTTATACCAGGTTTTGCATTTTATAGAAATGCATCTCTGTGTTTCAGAAAAGCTGGCTGCTATCACTTGAAATCAGAATGAATCTGTTCCAGGGATGTGCAGGACCTGCTGATCAGGCTTTACATGCCCCAGCTATCCTGGAATGAGGGGCAGGAAAGCTGCCAGGGCTCTGCAGAGGCTCATTTATCCTACTGAGAAGCAACAGTGTTAATTAACTCAGGCATTTCTTGCTGCTGAAGCAGGGACAATTTCTGTAATCTGAACTACTGCTGGTGCTGACCTCCTAGGGCTGTGTGTGCTTCCCTGCAGGACACAGCTGGGCACGTTGCAGGGTTGCACTTTGTAGAAAATGAATTCACAAGAGAGTGAATAACTGAATTTTCACAGCACAAGAAGGAGGGGGCTTTGAGACCTGATGTGGGGGTGCACTGCAGGGCTTTGGAAAAGACAGAAATGCCACTGTCCTGGTAACTCTGACAGCCCCTGCACTCGAGGGCTCTCGTACACCAGGGACTGCATTTTCTGGAGCTGTGCACACATACAGTTTGCTCTCCCACTCCTCTCCTCTTGCCCACCCTATTCCCTCACTCCTGTGCTGGCCATGTTGCACTCTTGGTGCCTACTGGAACAGTGAATTCTATGTTTTACCAAAAACTTCTGAACCACCAAACCTAATGGTATTCATTGCAGATGGAAACATCAATGAACCTAAAATTAAATTTGTTAATCCCATTAAGACCACTACTCAAACATTTTTTTACATACCAAATATAAATTAACTTTACATTAATTTTAAGTACCTTATAAAACATGTAATTAGAACAAGGATTATTAAGGTAAATTTGACAGCAATTTGGTTTGCTTTACTCACCTCATAGAACTTCATGCAGCAGGTGGAAAATCTTTGTTTGTCTGTAGTGGTATTTTCTACATTAGGAAAGATGTGAAGTAAATATTTCAAATCAACAAAACTTTCCAGTTGGCACCTTCCCTCAAAACCAAATGTGATAAATAGATGTAAATAACATGCTGACATAAAGAAGACTGGAAATACAGGAGAGCTTAAGCTGTAAACTGACAGGGTCTGAAAAGTGCTTTAATTCCTTCTGCAGTGAACTACTTGTTTGCAAAGCCATTAACACAATGTTCACTTGATTATTCCCAGGACTTCTGTACAGCACCAACACTGANCCTTTTTTTTTTTTTTGCGTTTTTTGTTTTTTTTTTTTTTTTTTTTTTTTTTTTTTTTTTTTTTTTTTTGTGGTGATTTTTTTTTTTTAACTTGAGCTGAAATTTTAATTAGAATCATCTTGTTTGAAAGAATTGATGCTCACGTGTTGAAGCACAAAGTTAGTTTTGCATAAACTGTGTAGTACATTTGGTAGTGTTTTCAGAACAGCATTTTATGGAGTGTCCTTCATGAGGCAATTTGGTGCACTATGCAGCACATGAAAATTCAGAGGGTATTTTATAGTACACAGGACCCAAGTAAGAAAGGAGGCAGAAATTGTAAGATAGATGGAGCTGCAGAAATAAAAGGATTACTATGAACTGTGGCAAAACAGGGTCAAAGAACAAACAAGGTCAGGTTTAGAGCAGAATTAATGGGTGAGAGAGGAGGTGGATCTGAAATCTGACTTACAGTGAAATTTATAACCAGATGAACAAATTGAAGGAATTTGTAGTGCTCTGTGTGTCAGCATCCTCCTTTTGCAAATCTAAGAGCCATTCATTTCTGAGAAACTCAGGTTAAATCCTCTACTGGGCTAAATAGTGCAGTTCCATTGATTTCAATGGGACTATTCTATTTTATCCACTGATGATCTGACTTGCAGTTTTTCCTGCTAAAGGGATCACAGACCCTTATATTCTATCGAAAATGTCCACAACTTATGTCCCTCTCTTTCTCTCCATTTTGCTCTCTTACATATTCACAAACAATGATAAAAAAGGCAGTTCTACTGAACATTTTTCTGTTCACCTGAGTAAAAGATGAAGAGAATAGTCATAAATCTGGGGTGTGAGAAAAGCAGACCTAGACATCTCCTAGCTGAGTGATGTCTCTGGCTTTTGGAAGAGTTTCTCTCTAGAAACAAGGATAGAGTCAGAACAAGGTCAGTGTGCTGCAGCACCTTGTGGTTGTGATGGTGGTGCCCAACCTCTGCAGAAACACAGGGTAGGCTAGGGGCCTCAGCAAGCATACTGCAGTGTTCTGAATATTCTTCTACTTTTGTGTCATTTCTCAAAGCTAAAAAACAACTGATAGATACATCCTGAAGCAGAGGTCTTTGGTTGTAGTGGGACTCATGGAATTTATTTAGTAATTTTGTCCATTCTTTTTCAACCCATGTATTATTTTAGCTTCTGCTGACTTTGGAAAGAAATTTGTAACTTCTACATAGCTTAAATAGATATTATATGAAGAAATATCTCACCATTCCACACTGTGCAAAGATGTTTCATCTGATCCCAGCCCCACAAATTTATTTGATTTCTTCCCCTCTCTCTTCCTTCCCCCTTTGTACTGGAAGCAGCAGTGAATGATTAATATCTATTCTCTGTTTCCTTTCCAGTCATAATATTACAGGACTCCCTCTAATCTGCCCTTAGTTCTCTTTTTCAAACAAAGAAGTACCAGTCTGCCCAGTTGCTCCTTTTACAAAAACAGTCCCATGCATCTGATTCATGCATGTTTCTCTCATGGCTTTCCCTGTGCCTTTTCCATCTCCTCAGTGAGCTTTTTGAGAGGGAGCAGGCTCTGATTTATGCACTGGCACAATAGCATTGCCTGTTCTGGTCTTCATTACTTTTCAATAATTTCCAATGTTAAGTTTGCTTTCTAACCGCTGCTGAGCACAGAGCTGATATTTTCACAGAGATAGTTGTTGGAATATGAAAATCTCATTCCTATCTGACCATCAGTTGAAAAACTATAATTCCATAATAATTTTGTGGTAGTTTTCCTCCTGGCTGTATCATCTTCACTTACTTGCATTAAACTTTATCTGTGACTTTGTCACTAAGGAACTTTCCAGCCCAGGGTCCTCTACAGGAGCATTGCCTTGATTTCCATCCATTGCTAGGCACAGGACAGCAACATCACCCTAACAGGGGCATGCACCATCCTCTGGGCATAAACATTACTTAATGGCAGCTCCATTATGGGAATAAGCACTACCTCCAGATTGCTTTTTCTCTGGAGTTTATTTGACTGAAAAACATTAATTTGCAATGCAATGAATGCTTACCTGGCTGCTCTGATCCAAAAATTTCATATTCATTCCAAAGGCCGTGAGGGAAATGTACAAATTTTCTATGGACCAGGACTTCCTCCCTGTGATTCTCTAGTCTAGTAGCTAAGGCAAGAGGTGAGGAATTACAAAACTTGCATTTGAATTCTGTAGTCCTTGGTTGTCCAAAGTGTAGATAAATCTCTCATTCTCTGCTTTCTTCCTGTTTCTGGACACATGATGATTTATCTCTGACTTAGTCTGAGGTCTTTAGAAAAGCAAGCTTATCTTTGTTATTTGTTTTACGATTTAATTTTTATTATTCTGTAAATAATGGGTGCTGCTGAAGCAGAAAAGTGCTTGTTTTATATATATATATTGTTTAAGAGGTGCATTCTCAACACCATTAAGACACAAAATAAAGGAATAAGCAAAAAGCATGATCAAATTCAATAACTAGATCCCTCAAAAATAATATAAAAATACCTGAATAGTCTGCTTGCCCAGAACTTTGAATTTCTATTCCAAGGTAAATTACAAACAGCAGTTAAAGTTCCGAATGTACTTGAAACCAAATTAAAAAACAAATATTGGATTTGTTTTTAAAATAAAGACTTGGACCTCATTAGTCCTGTTGTGGCATTACTGCAAGTACTGATTGTTCTGTGCTGATTTTAATAGCATCACTTGAATTTGGCCTGATTTCCTAAGGGAATATGTTAATCATCATCCTGTAAAATAATTTTGAACTTACTGTTGACTTTAAACTATATTTTGCAATGGATTAGTAATAATAAATTCCCATAAATTTTTAAAAATACCCAGGCATCAATCTCTTTAAAGGAACATATGATGTTAAAACTCACTGTATATTGTGCACCACAGAATTCACATTAAAGAAAAATTCAGGAATGCCTGAATCTTGGAGAGACCTTTGTTTATATTGCTACTTTTAAATTTAAATTTTATTCCCTCTATTGATTCTGCAATATTAAACTCACCTCCCATAACATCCAGTAAAACTGTTAATTTTTGTCTCATGTTAGAATCCCATATTGGTTAATGAGAGGTATCTTCACAAGGCTTTTCTTAGTTACAGTCTTATGAATCATAAAGCTAGTCTTATGCTCTGAAAAATCTTTCTCCATTTGTTCCAGTGCTCATGGAACTGCTTGTTACTTTGTATATTTATTAAATATATAAAAGATGAGATGATTAAGTAAAGTTAAGCATCCTTTAAGAGTGTTTCTTTAGTTAATCATGAATATGACAAGTAAACTGCTACTATGCCAAAAGGCACTGCAATAAAAATCTCTCCACCAGATAGTTTTCCAACCACATTCTGCAATAACTTTGGCAATACTGGTCATCTCTGCCCAAACAGCCAATTCTGGGAAGGGGAAATGCTCCCCTTGAGTGTCATCAGTGCCTGGGTCAAATGTGGAGTAGACAGGCAGGAAACAAAGCCTTCTTTGCCTCAGGAGGAAGGAGTGCTTCAGAAAATTGGATACATGGAGGATATTGTTATAAAATACCCCTGAAACCAATTTTCTCTTGGAAGCATGGAAGATTTCTGTTTGCTACATGTCCCCATGCAGTGACTCAGATGCTGTGCTGACAACAGAGGAGGAGGAAACATGGACGCATCAAAATCTTACAGAGAAGACACAAGATATCACTTTGATTTTCTCATTTGAGTTTTAGTAGTTACAAAGATCATGAGACCAATCAAAGTAATGTAAGGAGTCAAAGGACACAGGTAGAATCAACTTCTCTAGATCTTAAGGTATCTGGAGCACCAAAATTTTGAGTCAGATTTCTTGAGTGGTGTCACTTTCGAAGGTATTTTCATATACTGTTGACAATGTGCATTGAATTTTCGTCTTTTACTTTTCCAGTAGATACAAATGAGACAAGTTCAGCCTTAGCAGTTTGAATGAGGTCCCATGATAAATTTGCTTTGGGATACACGATTGATGCCAAAATCAGTGATGGGAAAGTATCTTACAGATGTAAAAATTGAAGCTAAACAAAACCATCTTTAATAAAAGTGATGTGATTCCTGTTCTTTTCCAGCTCTTTGCTTTGTTTACCATCCCATCCCATCCCTAAAGGTTTATAGCCCTGTTCATGAAGCAAAGGTCATGCTAATCCTCCCTACTTACCTCTCACCAAGCACAAATACTGTGCCACAGCATGAGTGGTACAAATACCCAGCTTTTATTTGGCCAAATCTCCTTATTCTACCGCCCCCACTGATAATATCTCTGTTAAATCCAAGGCACACAAGTCTTGAGTCTTTCAAGTGTTCTCACCTATCCTTTCTCCTGCTCCAGCACTCAGGGGTGAGCGTGGCTGTGCTGGCTACTGGGACAGTCAAAATGCATTAATGAACTGCAGTTAAATTAATTCATTATTCAGAACCACATATGCCTGCAAATATGTTGCATTTTATGAAACGCATGACAAAGAGTTTAGAGAACTTGATAGATATGAATCCCATTTTAAAAATAGCTTAGAGCATTAAAAAAATGAGAACTTTTCACAGGAAAACATGTTTCTACCCTTCAGCCCCCATGGGGACCTCCTGGTCCACTCTGCTTTCTTCAGCCCAATTGAAGGTTTTCTATCAACTTCATTCAAACTTTGACTATTCCTTTGCTTCTAATAGCTAGATTTTGTTTTCTTTTAAATAAACATAGACATTAAATAAGTTCCAGTAAAATTGATTTAGAGTGGCTGCCCTTGAAAGGCTTCTGACAGCTCGAGTGCATTACTGTCCAGGTGAAAAATAACCAACAAGTTACTGGAGCATTTAGATACCTCTAGTAAAGATTTTCAGTGATATATGGACTGCCTGTTTTGAATGGGCGTTCATTTTTTCCCTGTATAGCAACAGATACTTTTCAAGGGTTTGGCAACAAAACACAGAAACAGTAAAAAACAGTTCTACCTTGTCATTTCCCATTAGGCATGGTTAAGGCAAGAGCTCCCTTCAGGGGCTTTCCAGCTGGATAACCTGATAGAAAAACCAATACCACCTAAGAAATAATGCAGAGTTATGGTCAAGATGAAAAGGAATTGTATTCACAGGAAGGACATCCAAAAGAATTTAACTAGAACTTAAAATGTTTTCAGTTTCCTGCATTCCTTTTTTCCCCTCTTTGACTCAAGAACCACAAGAGTACTAAGGACATAACTTCCTTTAAACAAACATCTGTCACTAAATACCATGATCCATTGGTACACTGGTTTTACCTCTCTAAGTACTACAGGAGTTTTCTTGCAGAATAGGACTGTTTTTCACTTGGAAGTCTGCAGATCCTGTGTAGAATGATTATCTGGATGCACTGGGGTGTGCTGCTTAAATGTGCTGAGTCTAGGGAGATCCTAACTTCTGAGATTCTGTTAGTGTATTATTTTGCAATCAGGAGCTGTGGAGTATTTTAGGCTTTCTTGTGCATGGCTAAAGAAAACATAAATTGGTGTCAACAGATGAGGTGAATAAATTCTTAATGATCTGTCAGGGTACAGGTGATCACACACTGCTCTAGGTCAGAGGGATTAGGTACTTTCTGATTTTTGTGGGTGGTTTTGTAGATGCTGTGAATTTCATTACTTGTCTATGCCTTTCTCTAACTCAAGCTGAATTAAATCAGAGGAAGAGTTTATGGTTTTTTAAAGTTATAGCCTGCTGCAGAAATCTTACTAATCTTTTTGTTAACTCATATGATATTTTCCTTTGCATTGACTCACTGGCTCCTTCATTCCTTGTGTCCTCTGAATCCAGTGTGCAGAAATATTTTTTTGGTTGTTCCATGATGACAAGATGTAGGTTCTGCCTGTGTGTCTGCTATGATAATGGTTTGTAGTATGGTTAAAATGGATTAATGCCCATGGATCACACACGGACTGTTTTTAAAGCCAGCTTTGCACACATTTGAATTATTGTTCAGTTAATTTTGAAAGAAATTACCCCACAATTTCTGACAGAAATTACATTTCTTTTTGTTTTGTGATATTGCTGCTACAGACCTGAATTTCTGGCTCTTGCTGGATTAAGAAATTGGCAGGTCTTTTAGCTGCTGGGTCAGAACACGGAGTAACACCACCCTCACAAGGTGCCTCACCCTTGACCTGAAGGAATACATCTGGGGTGAAATAATCCATCTACTCATTCAGTTTTTGCAACTTCATTTGAAACAGCAGAAAAAGCTGCTAATTAGTACTAACAGTGATGGTGCTTTTTTTTTTTTTTTTTTTTTTTTTTTTTTTTTTNTTTTTTTTTTTTTTTTTGTCCTGGAATCCTCTCCTAATGAGATTTCCTTTCAACTTGCTACAGTGCAGAGGCTGCATTAAAGTGTTCAGGGTATGCAGCAGCTTTGAACCTTCATTTTGAAAAAAATCTTTATTGAAGTGACAGCCCTCCCCCCAACCAAAAATTACAGTTTTGAACACTAAATGAAATATTAATGAGATTTAGTGGAAATTAATTGATACTGTGAGATGAAGAGCTTAAAACCCCACTTATTTCCATGACTGTTTTATTACTTTGTGTGGGAGGAGGGGTTGCCCTATTCCTTTCAAAAAGAAATTTCTGGGACTTCTCTTTCACATGTCACATATGAGCTGTTTCCTGTGACATCAATTATACAGTGGGTGCTATGGCAGAACATTTATTATCTGCAAAGGAAATCTGCCCATAAAGGAACTTCAGTTTGATGGCCAATGTGTTGCAGTGCAGAGCCAACAATTAAATGTTGTGGCAGAGGGAAGGAGGCAGAAGAGCAGAGAGCAGCAGGCCTGCCAGGATCACTCCAGCATTCCAGCAGGATGGAAGGGAACTGTGCATGTGTTTGTGTCACTCTCTGGATCCAGCCAATGGTGCTGTGCCTGAGGAAACCATGGAGGTTTGGGTTTGCGGTTCAGGTTCTCTCAGGCTTGTGTATTTATAGCTCTTGGCTACCTCAGGGAGCTGGAAATGAAAGGAGTGCTAGAGTTTGTTAAAAGCAATATCAGTGAGAGAAGATTGGTATCATTCTTTCCTTCTAACTTTTCCTGGTTTTTGAGGCTTAGGAGCTGACCTTGTCAGTTTTCTTTAGCATTAAACATTTAGCATCCTGTGTCAGTTTTCTTTAGCATTAAACACTAACATAATATCATAGTACTGTCATAAAAGAAAAAAACTCAACCATTTGGTTCTTTTAATCAAATTAAATTAAGTCCTTTATATTCTTACACTCTTTTACACTTAAACACTGTCAATGCTTTTATCCAACCTCTGTAATCTTCATAAGTGATAAAATAATCATAACAACCTATAATGATATTGTAATTAAGGATATTAACTAGGTAGTAGAACAGAGCCTGAACTAGTGACCAGAACAAGAACTTATTTGAAAATGAAGTTGAATATATGCTTGTGATTTAGTAAATGTATGTTCAAGGAGAGATAGATTTTAACAAGTTTCCAAAAAACATGGTGAAAATTGATAATAGGCCATTACGGAAGTAGCATTGTCTTCTAAATATGAACAGAATGAGAAAATTGTTGATTGATTCCTAATTTAAGGAATGTTTTTATGGGTTTGGTGGAATTTTCATGTTTGACATTTCAAATCTTCTTTTCAGTTGTTTGAAAAACAGTTCAACCATGAAAAGAGGCACAAAAGGGCATACATATTGACACAGAAAGATGTGGATCACTGAGTCTCATGAATTTCCAGACCTTATGTCAGCAAATTCTCTGGAAAATTGTTTTTCCCCCAAATATCAGGACTTCAAACTCAGCTTAGATCCTTGCCCTCATACTGGGTTCTTTCCATCACAGGCAGCTCACCCCAAACAAGTGCTAAATTATGGTCTCAGCTACACCTGCACAACTTCACTTAGTACAGCTGATGTCTGTGGTGACACCTGTGTGATTCCATTAGCCTTTCAGTGCCACAGGTCACTGCCATCAGGAGCAGCAGCTGAAGCAAGTAGGATTTCTCTGCTGCACTGCAGAATGAAAACAACATTTTTGAAGTTGGTAATTATGCATTGGTTAGGGCTCATCTCAGTTGTCAGTCTGGTTACTTTTGTGGTACTCATAGCTGAAGGAAAAAAATTGTTTCTAAATAGCCAGATTCCGAAATGTACACCCAAACTGGGCAATATTTCACTTTACCTGAGTGAGGTGAGGCACTGCTCAATGAAATAAAGAGTTAGAAGTGGATGGAAGTGATAGAAACCAGAGGTGTGAAGTACATGTGTCACCTCACATGTATTCATTTCCAGCAGACTACAATTAAGAGAGTGTAAGCACAAACCTAAATGACATAAAGGTCCTGTTAAAGTAATTTATGTGTGGTGCTATAATATGCTTCTTTTGGCCACTTCCAACACAGGAAAGTAAAAGGTTGTTAATGGAAGGGTTTATTTTATGTAATGAAAACAGCTAGAGAACAAGCAGTGTGTTCCTTGTTTTCATAACAAAAGAAACAAAATTATGGAAAGGAATGGCACCCCTTCACAATACCTGCAGTCTTTGTTTCACAAGCCTAAGCTCAAGTGAAAACCATTATAAGAATTCTCTCATGTGCTGGTAAGGGACTCTAAAAGGTCTCTAATTTTTGCTGCTGCTGGTACAGCTAAAACAATGCATTTGTTTTGGAGCCTGGTAACCCTAAGTTACTTTCCTTCACCCTGTGAACATTCTGCCTCTCCAGCTTTGCTGCTGAATGCCATGTCTGCAGTAACAGGGCTTTCTTGTGTGGGGAGAAGTAGGAAGTACAGGAGCTGTATTCTCAAATGGCAATTTCTCTGAAAGTCAAGGCGAGGAGAGGATGCTTACTGATGAGAAAATCAGGCCTTAACTGTAAAATTTGGAAAGCTTTGAGTCATGAAAAGAAGGTTTGAGGGTTATTGAAGCACTGCTTCCATCAGGGTCTGGCTGTATTTTGTGGATGTGCCTGTGGTAGTGCTGAGCTGAGCAGGAAATTTAGCATTCACTGACACAGCCCTGAAGGCTGTCACTGCTTTGACCTTCTCAATGCCCTCAACCTGATTTGGATGCACCAGGCAATCATTTAAGAAGCCAGGAGAAAAGTAAATCAAGCATGATTTTGTGTTGTTGCAAAAAGGATAATGATATATACTGAAAGTAAACATGAAATAGAAAAGAATAATGCAATGCCTCAAATGAAGCAAATCTCTGAAAGCACAGAAACTGGGGTCATCACACTTAGATATCCGTGGAACTGAAATCATGCTCTGTGAAACAGACAAATCATTTTTGTGAAGTGAGTGACAGTGATGGGAATCCCTGGCTGCTGGGGTGAGCAAACTTCACTTCACTACTCAGTTCAATCACTTTATGATTAAATAGTTGTGTGGAGAAGCCTGTTTTAATTGTATTTTATATCTTGAGAAATGTACACAATGAGATGTTTGTACGTACATAGAGCCTCTCCAAACCTGAGTTAGACATTAGCTGTGAGTGATTTGCCCAGGGAAACATATGTGTGTATCCTACATGCTGGAGGAAAATGAGCAACTGTCCCTTTTAAACTCCTTTACTGATCAAAAGTACACATTGGGAAGTAAAAACAATCCAAGACAGTGAGAGGGAAAAAGTGTGAATAGAAACATTTGTACTGTGCCAGTTTGGGACTGAATACTCCCAGTCTGGGATCCAGAGTAGCTTTGTCTTCACAGCTTCCTCAGGAGGTAGTATTTGATATTCTTTGTGGAAAATCAGTCTTCTGGTAGAATTTTTCAGGAGAACATGCACCAGGGAAAAAGTCACGAGCACGCTGATAATTTATACTGCAGTAGTATGTAGGTTACTGCATAAACATGAATGAAATCTATGCTAGAAAACACAGTATGTAAAACATAAAACAGAATACTGGCTCACGTGATTGACAGATTATCCCTAACTGTGGAAACAATCTGTCAAGCCCTGGATTTAGACTCTGGAATTCTTTACCTTTGGTGCCAGCCTTTGAGATAAATCACATCTCTTCACTTTGTCTTTTCTTTTGCCCTGGTAAAGGTAATTACATGGATTTAGCAATGAGAAATGCTATAAAATGATAGTTATTTTAGCCAGCAGTGTTTTCATTCATTCATTGTAGTGGGATTTGGTTCTCATTTTTTGCCAGAAGGAACAGAATATTAGCATCAGAGTTAAACCAGAGCCCAAAAGAAACCAGTTCAACAAATAGAGGCCAAGTATTGCTGCAGGATAAGCTTCTGGTAGTTCCTATTTTATGAGATATATCTTATTTTCCAGCTGAGAGGGTCTTAGCCAAACTCATGGAAGTATAGGTAATTCTTTTCTTTGTTTACACTGAGCACTGGATCCAAAGTCACATTAAATAAGATGAATAGAACGTTCCTGTTAGTGATGACTACTGGGAACTGATAATGGGAAAACCAGACAACTGTATGGTTCTTTTGTGACAAGGAAAAGGCAGAGGCCAACAATTTTATTCATGGCCACTGTTTCTCTCCATGGAATATCCTTTCCAACATGCAGTCCTGGGGCTGTCTATTATACACGCATGATATCCTTTGCATTATGCTCTCATCTTGTAAACTTCAGAGGTACACACTGCACTGGAGGGAAGTTCCCTGGGGATTTCTAACCCACTCTCCAGTGCTGACAGAGCTTTTCCTAGGCTAGCATCACTACACTGCTCTGCTTCACAGCACAATTACAGCTACAGCAGAGAGGAAACTGCAAGGCAGAGTAGGAACAGAGAAGAGTTCAAAATTCTTAAGAAGGAATGCAGATCAATGTGTAACTCTGGAGGAATCTCAAGGGTCACTGAAGGACTGACTTTGCACCTCTTTGCAACTTAAGTGGGTAAATCTGTGCAAACTAGGTAGAAAACTGATATTAGGAGCTGTCTGACTTAAAACTTTCATGTCAGACAATTAAAGAGCATAAAGGGAAAGTTAAAACCAACTGTATCGATAGAACACTGAAAAAAGGAAACAATTTCACCAAATTAATGAATTAAATTTATTAAACAATGGGATAACCAAAGTAATTTCATCATATTCTTTGTCAGCTTGTGTGCTGATTTGAAAAGAAAACTGAACCCTTCCAACTCTCATTATCATAAAAATCATGCAAAGACAAAATTTCCCTGCTGTCCCTCATTATTAAGCTGCAGCAATGTTGGGAATAAAGCTGAAGGAGAAACACCTGGGATATAAATCAAGCCATCTTCTTTAGGCTGGTGTGACCTTGCCAACATCAGTAAAAATAAGTAGCATTTTATTGCCGTTTGTTTGTATGTTCAGTTATACACAATCATCTACATGACCTTTTTTCATTTCATTTTTTGTGTTTGACCTCTGCTGACTCTGTAACCTACTGGTAACAGTTTTTGGGGTATCTTTTTGTAACATAGAAAATGGCTTTTTTGTACAGCTGGCAGGAATTATATTTTTATAATCCCGTATTTTTAAACAGGTGTCTTTCTGCCATTCAGTTTGAAATAATTTAGAGCAACTTATGAACAGCTGATTCCCAAAACCAGAGAGAATTAAGTGCCTCAGTAAGATTAAACCTCTGGAAAACATAATCTGAAGTGCATTTGTTTTCTAGTTTGCTCATTTCTGCCAGCTTCACGTGTTGCTCTTGTTATCCATGGGCCGTGCACAGTTCCAGTCAGATAAAAAAAGCATTTTCCAGTTGTGAAGGTCCTACAATTTATGGGGGAAAAAAATATGCTGATGTTTTTCTGCCTCCAACAAAAAAAAAAAAAAAAAAAGGGAGGAATAATCACAGTGTTCTTGTGTTAGTGAGCACGTAGCAAGAATTAGAGATCATTAGCTGTGCTGCTTACACAACTTAGCTGATTTACACAGTCTGTGATCTAACCCTACCGGAGTAAGCACACACTCCACAAATCTTTATGCATAAACTTTTTTTTTACTTGTTCAAAATATCAAGGATTCTGGCTGACATGACATCTTTAAGGGCATTATTAACTTTTTTTTTGGTATCTTTTTGATTGCTATATGGCTTTGATAGTACATCTAAGGAAAAAATAGCTTCGCTGTCTTTAATTCAAGAGGTAGAAGGGAGGAACTGAAAACCTCTGGATTTACTCCTGGGTTTTTCAGCACTTTGAAGATCCTAGATTCTCCTTTATGATACTATCAAGGTTAAAAAAAAAGTTTTGAAAAAATGGATTCTCATGGGTATGCACCACATAGGTACTCCAAAGTACAGCTGCAAGAATTTCTGAAGAGGAATTAGAGGACAATCTTTTAGTTCTGCATTTAAACAGAAAGAGGTAAACTATTTAAAAAGAGCTGAACAAGTTTTGAACTGAGTGATCAAAAGAGGGAAATGCACATGGCACAAGTGCTGGGTCTGACAGTGTCAGATTGCTCATGCAGTGTTCATTCATTGCGTTTTTCAGTTGCTCTCAAAATCCCAAGGAAAGAAAAATAATCTCTCTGAATAATTTAAAACAGTTCTCTTTTCAGTCATCAGTCCTTTTGTTCTTGTGTATATCTATAACCTCACACCAGTCATTTTAATTTATCTGTGGTTGTGATATAACCATCTCAATGTCTAAAGCAGTGGGAGAGCAAAATGGAAAGAAGTATTTATAACATTTTTTAAGGAAAAGGAAAAAAAGAAGGCAAAAATCCTCTAATCTGCCTAGAGATTTACAAAGAATTGAGCGATGCAAAAATTACCTTTATAAGAAATCCATTCATTTGCCAGTCAGTACCAACTAAAGAGGGCACCTAAAAAGGAATATAAATGAATATATTTTATTTAAGATGAACATATTTATAAAGCTGGGTTTTTTTCCCCCTTATTTCATTGATATCAGACTTCTAAAATGCCCCATTTCCAGAGACTCACCCAATATGATTAGCATCATTATTTGTATTACAAAGTACCTCAGAATCCAGGAGGGAAATCAGCAGCCTTTTGTACTAGACATTGCGTGAACTGTCCTTGCCTTGAAGAGCTTACCTAATAAAAAAGAAACTAAAAAGCAACTAGAGACAGCAGAAGTCGTTCTGTAATAGGAAGAGCGACAGAAAGACTATTTTAAAATGCCCAGGAAAACCCCTGAATGCACAGATAAATTGGGCCACTTTCTGGCATCCAACTGTTTCCTTTGATCAGAAGATTCTTATTTCTCTGAGGTAATTTTTCAGTCAATTTACAACCTGCAGTAATTAAAAAAAAAAAACCAAACAACCAAAACCATTCTTTATTTTAAAGCTGCTCTGGCATCCATCCTATAGTAATCACTTTTGTAAATTCAGAGCAAAAAATGTGTTGTCAGAAAAGTGAGAGACTGGAGGGAGTACTAGAAATCCTATTTTGAGACAGGTAGTCAGTCTCATAACCCAAGAAAGGCCAGGTCTCCTGGGTTCTAATCCTGACCATAAATATATTAAACACAAGCAAATCCTTTGCAGGAAATATTCCATGGTTTGTTTCCTTAATTCCATGTGAGTTATAACAGCAGCCCTTCTCAGCTTCACCAAGAGCAGCTGAGGCACAAAGCCTCCTGCCTCTCCTTTCAGCCTCTGTTTCAGAACCCAGGACTGAGGAAATGTGCAGAAATCTTCATGCATTGAAGTTGGGCATATGTTGAATTATACCAGAAAATAGGAGAAGTGACAAAAGGGTAAGAGAAAATGATTGTGAATTTAGTCAAGTTAAGCTGAGACTTCAGAACAGACAGAAAGAATGAAGATCAAGGGAAGTGGTAATAAGAAAGAGAAGATGTTTCAATAAAAGCAGAAGGTTATGTCTATCAGGCTGCTCAGGCTGGTCCACAGGAAGTTGCAAGATTTATATCTGTGTAGTTTGGAAAGGATCTGCAATTTTATATTTAGGTGTCATGAAGATAATTTCTAATGCTGTTTTACACATCTTTGATTTTACATGCTGCATCTTAACATATGGACAGGGACAGACATAATCTGCTCTTTGTAGGGTGATTATCAATGCAGAATATTACCCTTTGACAAATTGAGGATCAAAGAAAGAAGTGGAAGGGGTCATTTTTGCATATATCTGTATTTTTATCTCTGTCTTGATAGAGGAACTCATTCTTTTAAGAAAATGAAGGAGGATCTATTTTAATTTTTTTGGAAGCTTACTGCAGAACAGATGTATCTTGGAGACTGTCATCAACCCCCTGAGTAGCAATGATTTGAAACAGTTTGTCAGATGTACTTGATCCTGATTAAAATAAGACAAATTAACAAGTTTCACCTCTCTTGATGGAGAACAGATAACTGTCATTCAGTGGTTCTTCCATCGTGGAATAATTCTCTTTTTTAAATTTATTTCCAAATGGGATATTTGAAAGTTTATTGATATTCAGCAGTATTGGCCTGACCCTTTGCTGCTCTTTCTGGGCCACAGGAAGGGCTCAGCCCCGAGGGCACTGATGGCCCCCTTGCCCTCAGCTGCTGCCCCAGGGTGCAGCTCCAGTTCAACCCAGCTGTGAGGGCTCCTCCTCTTCCCAAGGGTGTGAAAATTTAGTGACTAAATTCACTAAATTCACACCTGCTCCTGGTGTGTGGGCAGCCTTGTCCCCAGAGCTGCTGCTCCTGGGCATGTCCTGCCCTGGCTGGGCACCAAGGGCTGTCCCACCAGGGAGCTCCCATCTGCCCTGAGTGTCACTGAGCAATCCACAGCTTCTCTTTGTCTCCCAAGGAAACCTCCCTCCTTCTCATCACATGAAATGAAAAGCTTCAAGGCTATGTATTTCAAAAGTGGCTGTATAGGAAGGAAGGCAGAATCTTACATGATTTGTTGTCCAGGTAACAACACGAAACTTGTTTCTGGTTGATCTCTGGAGCCCCCACAGGTTTGTTATTTTGTAATGTGGATGTTTGGTTAAGAATAGAACAAATGTGGTGAAAAGGGCGAGGGATGAGCCCTCAAGAGCAGCGGAGGTGTGTCCTCAGGGGTTGGGGGCCAACCTGAACTTCCACCTGCAATGGCAGCTCCCAAAGTCAGCCTCTATCACACCCAGATATCTGTGGCAGCACTTTTTTGCTTCCAGCATTCAATTACTGTTTGCTATGAAATGGGAAAAATGTCTTTTTAAATATTTATGCTATTAATTAATTGCAACGAGAAGGCATAAATGTTTCTTTCTCACTCAGTCACCCACAAGATGGATTGTGGCCTGTGTGGAGCCTCAAAGAGACTGAATAGAAATAGACTCATTTAAATATATATTTTTTTGTGAGGAATATAAAATTACATGTCTGCTAGAAGTAGAAGGTTTTTTTCCATCCATCCTCCCTTTGGTAGTAGGTTCCCATCAGAAAAAAATGTGACTTGGTAATGTGTAGTAGTAAAACACCTGGTTCTTGATTTATGCAAAGCTAATTTAGGCTTCAGATCATTAAAGAAACTCCTTTGTATTAGGGAATATTAGTAGCCAATTAGATCAGTTAGCTTAAAATAAGTGAATATTATAACTGTGGTAATATGAACTGAGTAAATGAACATAATAAGAATGAGGTTGCTGTTACTTTGTTCCCCAAGTAGTCTTGTAAGGTATCTTATTTTTAGATATTGTCACACGTCTCTTACTGGATGAGAAAAAAGGAAATTTCTGGAGGTCAGAAGATGAGAAAGCAGTCTGTAAAATGCTCGAGTGTTAAATGTACTCTGTCTTGTGGCTGCCTAACTCTGTGAGAGGTTACTTATTTCCTGTGCTAAATTTGGATGACTGTTTTAAAAGACTGTTCTCTAAGAAAACTATGGGAAGACTTTTTGTGCAAGCACAGATACAAGAAGGGAAATATCCCAGGACTTTTCAAAGCATTTCTCTACCAGCACATGCTACTGCAAGCTGAAAAAATTCAGGGCCCAATAGCTTATGTTATAATTGGCTTTTATGATCCATTGACATTTCTAGCTTTCCTTCATCCCAATATGCTGTCAGGAAGTGTAAAATCCCTCTTTTGCTGTTTTGGTGTCCTAGGTACCCTATTTCTAATATAACTTGATTTTCTCTAAGGTCAGGAAAAATACTTTCTGATCCCAACAGTTCCATTCACGTACAGGAGAGCTGCTTTGAATGGGGAAGCCTGTGACATTCTCTCAACTCCTTAAGCAAATCAGTGTTAGGATGCTTTCAGTTAAAAGCACTGTAGGGTTTGGGTTTTTTGATAAAATATTGTTCCTGCAAGTATTAATCTTCTATATTTACATCTTAGGGTTGTGTGTGTGCTAAAATATATTTGGAATAATTACTTAAGGTATGGTTGATAAGCTTTGTGAAGTAACTTTAATGAAATTCAGTGGCTGAAGGGGGGAAATATTTCTTTGTTGAAGTCTGGAAATTTTGAAGCTGAAAATGCTTAATTCCCTTTAAGGAGAGGGAGGAAAAAAAGCTACTTATTTACTCTAATACTAAGCAGTTGCATTTTCCTAACAGCTAAGTTTAAGTTGATACTGCTACAGTTAATTTCTTTCTCCATCTGTGTTTAACCACTTCACTCTTGGGACAATATTTACCAGCTTTTCAGAATGAATCATATTTGAGTAACAACAAATCTATTGCAAAGATAAGTTGCAAAGCCTCTTACCACAGCCTCAGGAATCACCGGCATTTTCTGGACCACAATGCAGCAATCAGCACTTTAGGTATTTCAGAAAAAAATTTTCGATGTGTGCTTTGTTGAATCCTGTTCAGGAAGTGATGTAAGCTGTTTATTCCTGACTTGTATTTTGTCACAAATTCTGAACCTTTGTAGTGTGAAAATGACTATCTTTACTCTGTCTATCTCCACAAAGTTATCATTCAACTTTCTTTGGCTGTGCATGTGCACTTTCATATATAAAGATGTACTCTCTCTGTTGTTGATAGCTGTACCATTAGACTTTTTCTAAATTCAGGATCTAGCTCTCTGGGTAGGTGCTGTGGGGTGCCAGAGATGATGGGGCAGTATCAGCCTCCCATGTCTGATTCCAAACAGGGAGGAGCAGCTCCTGCAGCACAGCTCTGAGGGGACAGAAGCAACAGTGACTCTTTTTTCTGCTTCAAAAAGCAAAGTAACCAGCTGTGACCCAGAGTGCTGCTCTGACTCTGAGCCCTGCAGGCTCTCTGTTTCACCTTACAACTCTTTTTTCTACTACAGTGAGTTTAGGTTTTCGCTTATACCTCAATGAAACAGTTTTGGATTTGAAAGATTTGGGTTTTGTTTTATCTATTAATGTGTAAATCACAATGGCATCTAATTTTAATCCTAATCTTTCCTTGAAAGGACTAAGAGAAATGAATAGTAAGTTTTCATATGTTTAGAGTTGGGGTTTTTATAGTGACATATGAAGTAGACAAACATCATATGTTTCTATATGTAGAAAAAAAATTAGGGGCAATGAGCAGTTTAATTACAACCACCATCCTATTTCTGGGTACTGCATAATAAGATTTTGCTTGCCTCATAGCCTTCTCTAATCCCAGGATGACTTCTTTTTTAAAACTTAGATAGAAATCAAATTTTAAGATACAGTTCCTCTTGGGGAGCATTTGTAATGCACTCTGATCTCCCTTCCCTGCACATGTCAATTCATATTTTATGGAGTCTTATCTTAAAACTAGAGCCAGTGCTACTCTGAAGTGAACATCACACTCTTTTTTTGCTATGGATAATTATACCTATTCAAATTTTTCTTTTTTTCCCCTTGTACTAGTAATTTAGGGGTGTCAATGATTTGTGTGATAGTTATAGTATCAAGCCCTGATATTATTAAACCCTTGCATTAAGATGTTAAACAAAAGTCAGCAACTTCCATAAGAAACCTGATCTTCAACAAAGCATCTCATTAGTAGTACAAAGCAGAATTGCTGTTTACTCACTGACAGACACCTCTCTTTAACACACTCATTGGGAAACTTTAACTCTTCTGCAGCATTCAGGACTTGAATTGATTTTGAAGGCTTTTTTCCCTAGATCTTTTCTATTGCTTTGCAAGGTTTTGTAGTACTGGGAAGAAATATGAGAGATTTAAAAGCCATATATCACACTTTTTGATTGAATTACGTCTGAGATTCTTAGAGTGGAAAAGGCAAATGAAAAAGGAATAGGCTTTTTCCTTCCATATTTCTTTTTCTCTGCAATCTAACAGCTCACATTAGCTAGGTCTCTTTAGTACAAATGCACTTTTAAGAAACTGATCTGTGACAGGATGTTAGTCAGGCAATGCCAGTGCAAGAGACTTGGCTGAATTATAAAGCTGGCTTTCAAGAGTGAAACTTTCAGAGATTTGGGGATCTTAGCAGGGTCTCAGGGTGAGCAGGACTGCAGGACTTGATGGGGTGCAGGAGAGCTGGCTAATCAAGGACAGTTTCCTTGGAGGGCAAGAATGATCCATTGCGATGTGCCGGAGGTTGATGAACAAACAGGGCATTCCTGAATCAGCTCAAATGTGAACAAGAAGGGCCCAGGAGGAGGAAGCACTGACAGGCTTCTTGGAAGAGCCTGGACACATTGCCGAGATGGAGTTGCCCAAGTCAAAGCTTACCTTGAGCTAAAACTATCAAGGGTTATGAAGACCCACAAGAAAACTTTATTTCATGTTTGTTGACAGACAAGCAAAATCTGGGTCCCTCAGCTTGTGTATGGAGGAGACCTAGAGCCAAAAGACATGCTCAGAGTGGCAGATTCAACAAAATTAGGTAAAAAAAATTAAAACCATTGTTTTGCTGTTTTCAAGATTTATTTTATTCATTGAAAAGCTGATAAAGGAGAATTTAGTCTCAGATTGTCTTAGTCCAGAATTTTTTAACTGACTCAAAACATTCAGGTCAGTCCAAAATGGCACACTGGGTTCTCTGGGTTGGCTTACTCTCCTTGTTGCCCAGTTATTCAAACCCTTCCCTGCCCCCTCTGAATTGGTGACAGTATTTTAGCAGGACCACTTCCACCTGTGTGCCCCAGCAGGTCACAAGGAATGCTGCCATTTTCCCATGACATATTAAATGTGCATGTGTTGCAGCTGTGAATGTACCTGCACAGATCCAACTCCCATTACCAATAATGATATTCCAAGGCCAGCAACAGCTCCTACAGAAAATTAATTCCCTACCTCCACAATCTTTTTTTAAATCTCCCTGTGTGTTTCAAAAACCACTGAGTTCTGGAAAAGTGCTATTCTTCAAAAAGTTGCTGCATTGATAAATTTACGATGATACCGCCCAGTAGTGCCATTGTTGAACTGCAAACCAACAGCTTCTCTGCATTTTATCAGAAAGTGTCAATTTTGAGCTGTGATGCCCTCTCAATTAACAAATAGTGTACAGAGCAGATTTCTTCACTTTTCTCTTTAGGGAACCTCACGGAAGAACAAGGACTCTTGCCTTCTATTTTCAGTGAAGTCAGGTCTCATTACATTCCTTTGGGTCATGCAAGGAACTGCTGTGTCAAACATTTTAAGACAACACTGGGAAATAATACAGTGGGATGACCTGACTAAAAATGCTAGTTTTCAGTAAATGCTTTGAACACTGACTAAAGAAGCAAATTAATCCTCCCTGCTCTCATTTGGTAACGTGGGTGAGCTGTTCTGTTTAATTTGTGCCCTACAAAATGCAGCTTTTTTGCTTTGATTAGCCAGGCTCTGGGGGGCTCCAAAAAGCAGGGGGGTTTCACCTCAGCAGTGCAGATGTGTTCCAGTGGAGTTGGTGCCCAGCTTATGGACTTCAGAGAAAGCTTTTTTCCAGTTGATCTCTCTACCTGATTTAAGTGATGCAAAAGGGCTGCATCAGGTGTGCTGTGCAGCGCAGCATAATTTCAGTCAAATACTTTCTAGCTACATCCCAAGGCTGAAGGTTCAGGGTACTGTTTGCTGTCCCAAAAGCATGGCTATTGCAGAGCTGGCACAGCTTGGTGTGAGTGGCCACATCCTCTGTGTCCAGTTTGACACCTTTGTCACTGAGTAACACTGCAGAATTGGATAAAGTGTGTGAGGGGCAAGCTTTGCCTCATACAACAGCTCCTCTGCCTTCCTGCTGTAATTTAGAGTGGGATTCTGGGAGGGATTTTTTAATTATAACAGTACCTTTATGGTGTTTGTCTGTCTAGGCTGGAGGGGGTTGGCATAGGCTCCCTTTCTCACTTGCTCGACAGGTGTAGTATGGATACTCATGCCTGAGATTCTGATCCTTATTAAACATAAGGTTTTTTAATCCAGTTAATGTGAAATTCAAAGTTAGTCTCAAATGTGTATTTGTGTGGCATAAGGTTAAGGAATAGAGTGATAATTTTGCATGGTGACAACTTCAAAATCATCTTTGAAGTAGAACAGGAGACATGCTGAGTCTCATAGCTTTGCATATGGAAGGATAAGAACAGGTTTTTATCACTTTTTACCTAAAATTTTAAAGATAGATTAGAATTTAAATGTGTTAGCAGAAAACCTGTAGGTTGTTCTGTTGTAAAAAGGTTAAACTCTATAGTTTTAAAAAAGGTTCATCTTCTCTAACAAGCAATCTTCAAATGCAAGCACTGTGGACTAGTAGGTAGGATCTTAGTATATAGAAAGTAGTGAGGGAAAAATAGTCCTCTTGAATCCCATCCATTCTTATCACTCCTCCCAGCTGTTGCTGAGATTTCCTATAGTCAAGTGACACTTAAAAAATATCCTTTGTCTTCATGATTGCTAACAAATTAGAAAATTCATTAATTACTGCAGGTAAGTAGAGGTATCTTCTGAGCCCTGAATCTGCCACTCTGTGTCCCAGTAAGATAGTGCCAGTCTAAAATGTTTAAAAGCTGCTTAGAGAGGGATTTTTACTGGGCTGTGGGGCAATGGGACAGATTGTCCAGAGAAGCTGTGGATGCTCCATCCCTGGGAGTGTTCAAGGCCAGTGTGGATGTGGCTCTGAGCAAGATGGGACAAAGGTTCCCTGCCCATGGCAGTGGGGTTGGAATGAGATGAGCTTTAAGGTCCCTTCCAACCCAAATGATTCTGTCATTCCATGATATTCTTACTTCACTGCTACAGTCCTCCAAAGGAAAGTATTGAGGGAGGAGAGTGGGAAGGATGAGCTGCTCCCTCCTAGAAGAGGAGATGGGTTATCTGTCCAGCAGTGGTTGTACAATCCTTTCTCATCACAGGTGGTACAGACTATCATGTGCCATGGGACAACCAACAGATGACCGGAGATTGATTGCCAGAACTGAAGAAAATGTGAATATTTAATAGTTTTTTTGAGCTTTAGATATAAATTCTGCAGTGATACTGGATGAGCTTAAATAGAGAATTTTACCAGTGTCTGCAAATATGGGAAGTTATACTTGTTTTTATTGAATGCTGCTCTGTAACTCAGAAACTTCTTTTAAAGCCTGAAAAGACTTTAAAGTTTATTACTAGATATTTAGGTTTTTTAAAGAATACTTTTTTTTGTTCCCAAGGGATTTTGATATCTGATAACTGCTGAAACAGAAAGAAGAAATTGCAGAGGTGTCTGCTCTGTCTGGAAGGCTTCAAAAGGTAAGTAATTTTCTGTGTACTGTTTAATTTTCCTAAGCCTCTACACAATATTTCTCTGAAGAACATCATTGGGAAAACTCCTTGTGCTGTAAGAACATTTTAATGTGTGCTGTCTTTTTATGAAATATATTTGAAAGATGCACTTCCTGAGGTAGTGTGCAGCTGATGAGAGATACATTTGGGATAGTTGTCACATGAACATTGGGGGAGACGATGAGGAAAAAGGGCATGCTCTTTAAGGACTGGTGAACATGATTCTTATCTGAATCAAGAAATATTTGATGAAGAGTGAAATTTAAGCTCTCATCATCTGGGAAAATAGCTAAGTTATTTTTGTGAATCTGGTCAAATTCCAAAGTCATAATGGTGATAGGAATGAGTCGGGGAGCAAACTTTGTAATGTACATGTGTGTCTTCTCCCTATGTATGGTCTCTTAATAACCACTGTGTTTGAAGATGTTTTGGGAAATATTGTCATCTTCTGAGAACACATTCCCCTCTCTGATTTCAGCCTGAGTGTGAACTTTTACATCTCCAGGCTCCAATCCCAACAGAATCTGTAGTCCCTTGCCCATATAATGAATAAACCACAGCCCTCCTTTCAAGTCCATGAAGCTTTCTTCTAAGTCCTGAACTCCACAAACGAATTTGCTGGCTTCCTCAGTCCTCTCACCTGAGCTGAGCTCCTTGGAATACTTTTTAGATTTCCTATGACTGTGTCTGCTCTCACTTTCATGTTGTCTCAGATGAATTATACATGGAAATAAACCCTTTATATCATGCCCAGCAAATTACTTTAAAACACTCAAACAGGATTTGTCATGGCTGATTTTTACTGGTTTAGCCATATTGATTTGAATTGTGCTGTTAAGACAGATGTGTAAAATTTTTACCACCTCACATAATGCAGGAATTACAGACAAGAACATGTTTTGTACTCCAGTTGGTAAATGTGTTGGTCATACCTTTGGCTGCTTTATAGTTGCTGCTCCAGTGTGAAATTCTCTACAGATAATTTGAAATTTTGCATCCTTTGCCTTGGGACTCTTACCATTAGAGAAAGTTTTGAAGAATAAGGATGGGGGAAGTAATGTTGGTTAAGCAAGTGTTTCACTGTATCTATTGTCTAATTAATCAATTTAATAGTTTACCATAGAACTGGTATAATGCATGATAGCCTGATGGGTATACTTTCCAGAAGTTGCTATATGTTAATGGAAGGAACAAGCCCATATATTGACTCAAAATGTAATTTCTTTATCATGCATTCTGTGCTACTGATGATTTTTTTCCATTGTCCCTTAGCATGTTTTGTTAAGCAATGGAAAACCAGGAAGTTTCTGTTGTTACTGCTTTCTATCTTAACAGCCGGCTCACAGAACCATGTTCCCTGAGTGCAGAGTCTTCAGTTCTCTCAGATTATCTCTGCTGTTTATCTAATTTGTTATTGACACTGAATATCTGTCACTCCAGCCTTCTCCTGAGGTTACTTTCTCTTGTGGTCTGTTGTGTTCTGTACCTACTCTCAATCTTCCCAGCAGACAGCTTGCTAATGTAATTGGTTTTCACTTCCTTTAGTTTCATAGTTTACATATAGGTAGAAACATCTTAAATCTTCATTATGTGCATTCTTACACACTGGAAAAAGTTACAGTTCTTTA
Source organism: Aegithalos caudatus (assembly GCA_013389925.1). Lineage (NCBI taxonomy): Eukaryota > Metazoa > Chordata > Aves > Passeriformes > Aegithalidae > Aegithalos > Aegithalos caudatus. The sequence continues at coordinate 132,563 of WEIU01008011.1, read as the reverse complement.
AACATTGCATTCTTTGTTGCTAGGGAGACAGCGGCATAAAATAATACTCTTTGTGCTTCCAGTTGCTTTGCTAATTATTGTTAAAAGAAGCTGGGAAGATACAAAGCTTGGGAATTTGCTGCTATTAATTTAATTTTATTTTAATGCAGTTTGATCTGTGTTTTTTTTGTTCAGAATGCATTTATGTCATTAAGTTACTTAGAGATTCATTGGTTACTGTGGAGCTCTGAGGTTAATTGAGTAATCATTAGCAGCATGTATTGTCTGGTAAAAATGAATTAAAATTGATTGGAATCCACAAGAAACACGCATTCTCTTTTTATCATATGAAAAGGGACAGTGTGGTTCCTCTAATAAAGGCATCTATCAAGTGACCATCTGGTTAGCCTGTAACATGGAGCATGCAGCAATATTTCTTTTCATTTTGAAGAAAAGCTACATGTTAGATATAACTATAATTTATTTGAACCTCTGCCTTATGGAGCCAATTTAGATTTATGTCTGTTTAATGTCCATTTTAAGTCAGTTGGTCCTAATTTTCCTGACAGTGTTTTTGTATGTTCTGTGAAGATTTTGTGTACATCACTAGGAATAATACAAAGGCTTAATCACTGTAGAGAAGGTGGTAACATTTTTTGTCTTTTTGTCTAACTTTGCTTTGGTAATACCATTAATTTTTTCTTTTATGGCTGTTTTGTGAATGTGAATTGCACTGAAAACAGTAAGAAAATGATGGGCCTTCATCAGAACAAGAAAACTTTTATCACATAGGTGGGTTATGGTATCACAGAATGGATAAGGTTGGAAGGGATCACTGAAGGCAGGGCAGTCCAACTCCCTGCTCCAAGCAGAATCCCCTGGAATGGATTACTCAAGACTGTGCTTACACAGCTTTCAAATATCTCTATAACCTCTCCATGTAGTTATAACTCAATGAAAATGTAATTAAAATTTTAAAAATTACAGACGTTATCCCTGCTGCACACAATCAGAAATATTTTTTTAATTAGAATGGGCCAGTCTAGGTTTGAAAGAGAACTAATCAGAAAGTCAGCCTGGATATTGAATAATATAAATTCTTAGGGTAGCTTTAAAAAAAAGTGAAAATTTTAATAGAGGTGCAGGAAAGAGGCAGAGTGTGCTGTCTGTCAATCATGACCATGGAACTGGGTGCAGAAAAGTCATTGCTTGGACACAATTCTCTGCACAGAAGCCTGTTTGCTCTTTCTGCTCTATTTTTCACGACAGATTTAATAGCTGAAATTTTAAGACAATAATATTGAATAGTCTTGCAGAAGCTAATATGTCTTTTGTAGCAACTAACTAGCCAGCAGCCTTCTAGCCATCATACTGGCTAGCTAGAGAAAAATGTTTTTTAAACTGCATATGGCAAGAACGGAGGAGAACTGCTGCCTTCCACAGAAAGAGAATATTTAAACTAAACAATATAGAAACCAGGAGGTACTTCTAATTTCAACCATGCTGTATTTATTGCAGTGCATATTTTTTATTGTGTCACCGTTTTCTGGTCTTTGGTATAAGCATACCTAAATAGTGTATGTGTCTACACATATATGCAAATGTAGTGCAGCTATATATTATTCCATTTATATTTATATTGTTCCATATATATATATACATATATATACACAAATAGTCAGCTATTACTCTTTTTCCTTTCACTTTTAGCAACAAAGAAGAGTTATTTTGCATTAAAACCACTAGATTAGATAGATGTTTGATTGCCTAAAGTCTGTGACATTTCATGAAATGTGGGGTTTGTTCCTGTTAAAAATATTATTTGTGGGCAAATGTAAGCTATAAATAGATCTTGCTTAACCAGGTATGGTTTGCATGAGAAATGATAAAAGAGCACAGAATGGCTGCTTTAATTTGGAATGGTGGAAATGATGCAAATGCTACCGTGGTGTGCAACTTGCTGATTTAAAGCTTGGAGACAGCTTGATTTACTCTTGTCTGCAGGCTAGGAATAGCAGTAAGCTTATTTTGACTATAAATGGAAAAAGTACGACATAAAAGTCACACAGTAAAACACTTTGCTTATATCCATTGGAACTTGCTTAGCTGCGTAACTCTGGCAGTTTCTTTGAATATATCTTTCAGTGTGTATGCCATCTCTGCCTGTGTTCTGTGCCACTACATTTCATCTGCACAGTTCTCTCATTTATCTTTTTCTTGTTCCCTTGACTAAACCAGAGCTCTCAATCTATCCTGACAGTGTGTGGATGTAAAAATTACAAGAAATGACCCACACTAGACAAGTTTATCACAACTCTTTCTGACTGAGTCATGAGGAAGGTTCTTATTTTGATTCACCTGCTAGACCCTGTGTGTATTCATTGATTTATGTGTAGCAGGGAATGTTAAGTTTCCCAAAATGAAGTGCCTGATCCTTAGGTTTATGTAATGGAAAAGAGGAATACATTTTCCCATTCTCTTGCTCTAAGTTGTGTACTACTTCATTCTAGAACTCTCAAATGCATCTTACAATTTTATGCTTTAGCAATCCTTGAGTAATTGCATTATGCAAAACAATTTATAAGATCCTGAGTGAGGGGAAGATCTTGAGCCTGAACAGTCAGAAACAAAGCAGTTAAAGGTTGGGATAAGATTAAATGAACTGCATTAAAATTGCACTTAGCTAGTGGTAAAAGGTGGGAAATTAAGGCATGCTTCCTAAACTGGGGCCAGCTCAAATAATCACAGAGGAGTTTGTCCTCTGTCCTTTTATTATAATTACAAAGGAGTAATTGTTAATACATTGACAACGACATCAATGAAAATAGTTTTTGACCTGAAGTTTGTCTTGTTTGCTATAGCCACAGTCAGTTTGTTCATCAGTTTGTGCAGTGTTACCTAGATACCAGATAAATAGTTCTGGTTGGGGTGGTCTGCCATTTTGTATGAAGAGTCTGTTAGGATTCAGTCTTCTCCTGATTTCTACAGCTAATATAAGAGCTTCAGAGTATAATGTATGTCTCCATAACACACGGTGCAGAGAGCTCCAAACTAGCCAGCCCTGGAGTCTGTTCCCAAGACCTGACCCGGTAACTACAATCAGAGCCCTCATAATACTCCCCTGTGCCACACTGGTGTTTCAGGTAACATGGGAAGCTCGGCCAAGCACCTTAAATACAGAACCAAATTAAGCCACGTGGACGTGTCCCTATTCTCCATGGCATTATCTCATGTGTAGACTTGGCTCCCTCTTGGGAGGTGCTGGATTTCACTAAGAGCAATGAAAACCTCAATGGAGAATTTTCATTTGCGGAGTTTATAGACTCAAAAGCAGCTCGAGCCCACAGGTCAACACACTTAATGGAATGTGTTTTACCTGAATACCTCTGTACAGAGGTGGTTTTCTTGGTCTGCTTTCTCACAGTGTATGGCTGCACTTATGCGATCTGAACTGTATTATTTCAAACAATGGTTATATGGCATGGCATGTTGAATTGTCTTGGACATTCCAGGACTGGGAAGATGGAGAATCATTTCCTGTGACCTGCTGGCCAGAGGAACCCTCTGAGGTTCTTTTTATCCTGGCCTTTCCTAAGACTTCTTCATCACAGGATGTGTTTATTCCAAATTAAAGTGTATCAATGTGTGGGTGTAACCTCAAGCTGGCACGTCCATGATGACTTTATGGCAGATATTGCAGGTACAAATAGTAGTACCTTTAGCTTTAACAGCAACTGGCAATAAGGCAGTCTGGAAGGTATCTGTCCCTCATGAAGCCTTCAGTTTAGGCTAAACATTTATTCCTTCTGTGTGCTACAGTTTCATTTTCATGTCCATAAGGCAGACTCTTTTCAGTTTTGAAAATCCTGCCTTAACTTCTCATCAGTATTGCATGAAAAACAATGTGATGTTGTTGCAGTTTTGGAGGCAGGCACATGACAGAACACAGTGAAGTTCAGGCAACAACAGCCAAAGTTTATTTTTGGGCAGCCCCTTTTATAGGGGATTCAAATTTCCCCTGCTTACACGATTGGTTGGGGTCTTAGCTCTGCCCAGCTCACTGGCCAATAATATGGGTGATGGTTCAATGGGATTGGCTGAGATTCCTTGTTTGAATTTGAATCCAGCCTATCATTGTCTTACTGGGAACTCATTTACTTCTATTCCCTAACGAGCTTGGGCTGATGGAGTCGGTGTCAGGGACAGTCTGTGCAGCTACAGACCAGCTGTAGCTGCCATGGAATGTAACTTGTTCCTATCATCAGCACAGACAAATGAATTTTAAAGCATCACTGATTTTCCTAATGTAGTCGGGTATGCTGGAATAATAGTGGTCATGGTTGCTCAGTCAAAATAATTTCTGTGGTCATGAGTTGGTTTGAAGCTGACATCCCATAATTAGTCTTTCAGGGGAATGACAATCCCTTCAGGTGGATGGTACAGCATGAGAGTGGGTTTTATACATTGCTGCTTCTTCTGCTGTTTACCAGATGAGCCTTTCAAGGCAGAAGATGATGTTGGTGAGAAACTGGCACAAAAATATTACAGACCACACTGTGCTGGTTTCAGCTGAGGCAGGGTTAACAGATCCTTAGGGACTGAGCCTGTAAGTGCTTACAGTGAAGAGCAGCACTTACTGCTGGGAGTAGCCCAATTGATTTCTGCTTAGCTCTAGAAATCAATGTGGCTGCTCCCAGCTGTAAGCACTACAGGCTGGATTCTAGGCTTATCTACAACAAAAGACAACCACCTAGAATTTTAGCAAAACCTTAGTAATAAGTCTTAGTGTGCACTGTTTAGGCTTCAATCTACATTTTTGAAAGACTGATTTAATTTTTTTCAATTTATTTTGATAAGGCATGTGTGGTTTGGAGTTTTTTTTTAACCACCCACATTTTGTCCCATGGGTTTTCCAAGACAAGCTGGAACACATCATTGAAATCTCCTAAGCAAAGGGCAGGATTTGTTAAAAGCTCCCAAAATCTTAGCGGATACTTTGTTAGCATTCAGAGATGATGTTCAAATCGCAAGCAAACTTTTATTTTTATTCCTTCTTTCCCGAGGCCCATCAAAAGCCTTGTTTCTGAAAAATACCTTAACAATATTTCACAGCAGCTTTCCAAACAAATTAACCTTTGAGTGGAGACCAGTCTTGGAAATACCCACCCCCAGAGGAGAGATTTTTGCAAGTAATGCTCTCATGTAAAATTGGGTAAGCTGCAGTACTGATCAGTAATCTCTACCAATGTACCCAGATGTAATAGCACTCTAAATCTTTTCATCCGTGCCTGTCCACAAAAAGCAGAGGAATTGTTTTACACAAGACAACTGATAGGTGCACATGTTCAGGACCATGTTTATTAGTGCCTCCTTTTCAGACACCTTGGCAGAAGCACAATTACAGCTATGCTTATCTCTTTAAAAACCCCCAAGTTGTACCAATTGCAGTTCTTTCTCTAAAATCCAGATACCAAGATTCTTTAAAAGTGGAGAGCACTTCATAAATTTGACTTCAGTGAACGAGATAGTGATCTATGTAGGAATATATCAGATATGAGAGAGTCCTGCAGTTTGCTGACAGCAGCCCCAGACTGTCTAATTCCTGTACACAGCCTCCCGGCACGGAGTGCACACAGGTTTGTAACAGCCATGCTGGAAATGTAATAACTGCAGCTCTAATGTGCTTTTACAGATCTGATTTTTCATTTTCATGCGAGACAGGGTGAAAAACACAGGCTGGAGGTTTGCTGGAGACTTTGCACTTAGAATAAAAATACCAGTTTGGACTGAAGCATGAGGTTATTGATTGTAGAGCTAAAGGTTAAACCTGTAGCAATAACATGCTTGAATTAATGACATGTTGAAGAAACCCACTTCTAAATTAAGGACATCCCATATATTTCTCACAAGAAATTGTCAAAAGGACACACAGAAGATTGGTGGTGGAATTTGTATTATCTTCTGATATATCATGTTGAACAAATATACATTTATTTTGTTAACTGCAAACCACACAGCCTGTCGGTGTCATATTCCAATGGGCAGATGTAACTTTACATAGTCGCAAGTACCAATCTTGTACTTGTTAGCAATAATTGTGAATATTTTCATATATGAGAACCAATAGCAGCATTTAATTTGGAAAGCAAACTGTCCAACTAGAATAAAAAATAAATAATTAAAAAATTGAAGACCAATATAAAGGTTGTATTTTTAAAATTTTTGCTAAACTTAGATTCACCTTGTAACACAGGTAATTATTGTGTGTATGTGAGAGTTGTTAGGTGCAAACATCTTCTCAGTTTTAGGAGTCTGAATGTATCCACCCACTACTGATGTCAGCTTTTTGGAGTTGGTGCATTTTAGGTTTGTGAATTGTGGTGAAAAGGGATACCTTTAAACCTGGAGGTGTAGTGTTTTTCGTGGATATTGACCATAGACAGCTGTGATGCTACTCACGTTTATCTTGTTTCACAATTTCTTATTAAAAGATGATAATAAAAATTGAGCATGAGAATTCTTCCCTTGAATAACATGATCAGTTATTATCTATGGTAGATTTGAAACACCAAATTTACTTTTTATCTCAGGTATCTAATTTTCCTGCTTTTGCTGTGGATTGACAGATACTGTTGTTAGCTTGAGCTCCAGCTTCAGGATGTTGGGACCAAAGGAAAAACATCCTAAGCCCAAAAGAGCTAAGTCCAAAGGTCGTATTAAGTCCAAAGGTCCTATTTTTAACCTTTGTGTCAAGGCCTCTTGATGCACAGATTTGGGGGCTCTGTCTGGCTGGAGTGAGACCTATTCCCTGCAGCACAGTGTCTGAAAATTACCCCCTGTGATCTGGGGGAAGGGAATGGAACACAGAGCCCCCCAAACCTGATAGACCAATCTCTACACTGTAACTAATAGCAAGAGTGTTTATATTTAGCAAGTTCTGCAAGAAATGTTTTCTATTAAAAGATAAGAAAGTGGTGAACTCCTAAAAAAGGAAATGCAGAAATATTGTATATGGTGAACCTGTCATTAGGAAGACATTCATTTATGCTTCATGTGCATGCATTTAATGAAGGGAAAATAATATGCTTGCCACACTTGTCATACAGAAAATAATAAGCTGTATTGTTATTAAAATCCAGTGTAGATTTCTAGAAACAGAGCTTTTATTAAAAAAAAAAAAATAAAATTAGAAGACCTGAGTCCTCCTAAAATTTTCTTGAATTTAAGCAAGATTTAGTCACAACTGTATGAATTTCGTACTTGCCATGCTAAAGCAGAGAATTATAAAGAAATCTGGAAAGTTGTGAAAATGCATTTATCAGGAAAGTTTTGTGATAGATCCAGCTATGACCTGTCATGTAATCATTGAAAGAAACTAATCCAAAATGGCATGAATCTGAAATTTCCCAAAGGGACTGAAATGTTGAATGAAGGGCTTCAAACAAAGGGTTTGTTTAAAATGGAACATTTCAGTGCTGGCGGCTGTTTTAAGTGAGTTTGGCTGGTTACTCAGATGAAGCAGAAAGTACTGAAGAAAAGCTGTCATGTAGAAATGGTGACAAGAATAAGAAATATGTCTCTTGCATTGAATGATCAACTTTTACCAAGAAAACTAAAATGGTGTTAGGAAGAGAATTTTAAGCACACAATAGCTTCATGCTGCTAGTTTATGTCTTACAGCAACAACGACAAAAGTGCAGACTATTGGAATGAGCAAAAATATTTTTTTTCTTTGTTTAGTGTTTTCTCAAGTACTTTCCATATTTCATAGCACTATTGAATAAACTGAACAACAGACAACAGTTGTGGGAGGAATAGAATTGATGTGTTATTTTGTAGGGAAATGTTGCTAAACACAGGCAGGAAATATTGCTGAATATAGCTTAGGTAAGGTTTGAGGTAGGAAGTGAAGATTTACTTAGATTTAGGGAATAAATGTTTTGAAGTAGTTGATGCAGTGGCAATTTCAGAACACTTAAAACCTATTAAATTCAGAGAGCTAGCTGCTACAGGGAAAAAATAAACACAGGCCTCAGTGGAAGTGTGTTTAGGTCTCATCCATGATGAGGGAAATCTTGCACTGAGCTCCCTCCAAATTTGCTGTGGTCAGTTGATGATCACTGAAATAACACTGATACATCAAGCCACTGTGTCCTTTCCTAATAAAAAATGCACCCAAATTGGAATCTTGTCACAAAATTACACTGCAAGCATTGGGTTTTTATTACTGGCAGAGAATGTATGCATTAGTTTTCTATGCTGAAACAAATCTGGGCTTTTAAAGAGTTTCTGACAGCTAAAATAGGAAATCACCTTGAAATTACAGTGCAGAAATTACTGTTCTAAATCAAAGCTGATGATGTGAAGTAGGGCATTGGTTTGAATCCTTTTGCTTGAAAATAATGCCTTGAGAAAACCCTCTCAGCAGACATTCAGAAGCACATTTGTGCATGTTTGCTGGACATTTGATGTAATATGAGTTGTGCAGTCTATAGATTTCTGAGTTTATTTATGCAGCAGTTACTGCTTTCAAAAGGCTATGCTGTTGGAACAAATAGTTTTCAATTTTTAGCTAAATTTGAGTATTTTGCAAAGCAAATGAGCTCTGTTTTGATATTTTTGAGGGGTGTAATAGTACAAGGAATTTGTATATTTTCCTAGCAGTCACAATGACATGATCTTCTTTCCTGGAAAGTCAGCATGGTGAGTGTGCAACAACAAAAATCTGGTAATATTTCTCAAGAAGGACTGAATTAGCTGATGGTATAAATTATTTATTAAGTGCTACTACTTGCAAAATGAAGATTAAAAACAAAAGAAAAATATGTAGCAACTTTTCCTCTGTATTTTTGCATTTGAAAGAGTGCACGTTTTTAACACATCCTGCACGTCAGCTGTGTGATACCACAAGCAGAGCATATACGGGAAAGTGTATCCATTTAATTATTAATTTTCCTAATGTACACTTTCTGGTATTTTAATTAATTAACATTTTTAAAATCTGTTTTTGTTGGGTTCAATATATAAGGTCTTTTTTGGATCAGAAGAAATCCCTTCAATCCTATTTCTAAGCTTCTAAAAACATTTTCTCTCTCCCACAGCTCTTGTTTTGTTTCTAAATTCTAGCAGCTATTTCATAGGCCATTTTAGACAGCAGATGCCATTTGTTTACCTAATTCACTTCTAGAGTTTTTCTGTGTAAATCTATGGCAAATACAGTATTTTCCCCTGGCCTGCCATCTTTGGGCAAAAGTGAGTGCATCTGTCATGTCTCCCAGCCAGCCAGCGCCAGCTTTTAACATTGTCATCCACACTGGTAATTTTCCTTTATTGTTTCCTCTGCATTGCTTTTCAGCTCCTGACTTCTGTACTTAAAAGTGTGCCAGAGATTCCACATGCTCTATGCTGCTATGGATGCTCTATCCAGGGCAATAGGAGCCCTGTCTGCACCCTTATCTAGCAGCCCTTCTCTCCTGTTTGGCTCAGAATCTCCATGAGCAATTCTCTCTTGTGGCCTCCAGGAAGCCACATTGTTCTGGCACAGAGCACACACAAAGGCTCCTAAAGGTGGCATGTGAATCATACCTGCTTGATGATGATTTATCTTGCAGGTCACTTTGTATTTCTCTGAGTTCTTATGCTGCTGGAAAGCAGCTTGATGTTTGTTCCTTGTCTTAAAATGAAATTGGTTTGTGAAAATTAGTTTTAGAAAACATGTTTTCCAGTTCCAACAAGTTCAGACCACTGGCAGTGCCACTCTTAAAATTATTCAGCTACACTCTTCTGTCAAAAGCTGATAGTAAATAAGAATATCTGTTTAGGAACTGGAAGTACTGCAAACAAGCTGTATCTTCAATTAAATTATGGAGAATTATACTCTGGGTTTGACTTTTACCTGCTGATTGGTACTGAACACTTCCTCCATGTTGGTACAGCAATTTGTTAACAAATAAATGCTGGCCACTGGATTGACAGTCAGAAAAAAATAATATTCTTTGGGTTGGAAAGGATGTTAAAAATCTCCTTCAAATACTCCTGCTGTGGAGTACAGACCAGGTTCCTCAGAACCCCGTCCAGCCTGGCCTTGGACACTTCCAGGGATGGGGCATCCACAGCTTCTCTGGGCCAGGGCCTCACCACCCTCACAGGGAAGAATTTCTTCCTTGTATCCAATCTCAGTTTACTCTCTTTCAGTAAAAAAACAAACAAACAAACAAACAAAAAAACAAAAAACAGGACCCCAAGTCTGGTCCTAGAGGCCTTGGTAAAAATGAAATTTAAAACCTGATGTGTCTCAGAACACATGTATCCCTTATGTATGGAAGAGCCGTAACCCCAGCTCTCACTGCCTTTCCTCACAGCTGAGCTGTTCCATCCCATCCAGACATTTGTGGCCCAGCTCTGCACCTGCACTCACAGGTCTGTCTGTTCCTAGTCCAGGACATCAAGATCTGGTCACTGTACCCCACATGGAGTCTCATGAGAGGCAGGATGATTTTTTCATTGCTTGTTAGGATCTAACTCTGTCCAGCTGTGACTCTGTAACTTTCAGTAATTTTAGGATCAGGCAAGAGCTGGCAGTATTTTTAGGAGAAATTAAAGAGATTGTTGTCCTACATGCATTTATGAAAAACAAAAAGTCTCTTCAGGGATGCTTAAGGGTGAAAGGGTGGTTTCTGAATTAGGAACATGATAATATGCCTGTCTCTTTGAGAAAGCAAGGAGTCTGGACAAAGGATTTGATTTCAGATCAAACAGCTTTGTGAGCATCCTAAGGCATCTTAGATGGGATGAAAGAGCCTTTTTTGAAATTGAGCAGAGTACCTATGAGATGCAGTATTTTATTTTTGTACATCTGCCCCCACAGCAGTTAACTGTTGGGTCCTTCTTGCCCAGGGTATTGTGAAATCATTGCTTCTTTAATGCTCACTGTGTCTTGTGATTTCTGCCTCCTGAAACCTTGTTGCTTCATTCTAAAGAGAATAGTGATTTACATAAAGGGTAGAAGTCAACTTTCAGAATATTCTGTAACCTGATCTGAGTTCTAACAAAGTGAGGAGGTAATTTTTCTACTAGAATCTCTGGTAAGATTGAGGGTATGAATTTGGGAGAATCATAGTAACAGGTATTCAATAATTTTTTGGCACGTAACAGAGTGTGACCAGGAGCTCAAGACCATCAAGGTAACCACAGCACTGATGTTTGTATGCACAGGTCACTTTTAATTCTGAAGGCAGCAGCAAGACCTTGGACCTTGCCTAGCTGGAAATAGTAATTTTAGCTGCGTCCCCTGGTCTTTCTTTTCTAATATCTGTCATGTTGCACTGAAATAATTTTTTAAAATATGCGACAGACTTATATATTTTGTTTTTCCTTCCTTGGTTGATTTCCTTGTATTTTTTGGCTCCTGACAGAGAGAATTCTCCTTCTGATTTCCTTCTTAAAATTAGTGTACAGGTATCTTTCCTGGAGATGACCCAAGGGCTTAACATTGTTGAGCTGCTAAAGAGAAAGCTGTGATGATAATAATTTACCATACATAAATATGCTTCCAGCTTAGTTTAGAGAGCTGAAACTTTTATAATTATTCTGATTTAGTCTGCCATAGGCAAAATGCTTTTCTTTCATCCTGTACAGCAGCTTTTCTGATTATGGCTTTAAAAATGAACTGANTTTTTTTTTTTTTTTTTTTTTTGTGTAAAGCCAAACCTTCTGTTTCTGGTCTTAATTCTTTCTTATATTTTTGGCACATCATTCTCTTGTCACTTCTACCTTTGAGTTATGTTTATCAAATACATGGTTATCAGTTTGCTGCCAATACATATAAGAGTAAATTTCTTCCCCAAATCCTCCAGTTTCTTTCAAATTTCTTTCAAAATTCCTGAGGATTCTTATGCAGCTTTCTCAGTTGAACAATTTTTTCAATTTAGTTTCATCCTTGCTTTTGGGGATGGTTTGTTCAAACTAATAATAAAGGGATTGGGAAATGTTTTTGTTACTTGATTAATTAGATAATTCACTGTGCATTTTCTTACAATAGAATTCAACTTTGGGGAGGAAAAAAAATCATTGACTTGTGATGTAATAAAAGTGTGTGAGATTGTAATTTAGAGATTATTTAACCCAGGAGAATAACCATTTTGGCAAGGTTTCATTCTAAAATACGGTTTTGAGGGGATTTTGAAGAAAAAAACAGAAAAAGAAAATTATAAGAATTGAATAAAAGTATTTTCTGTGTAGTGTGTGGGACAAACAATCATCTCATGGATGCCAGTAACATAATTATTATTCCAGTACAGCAGTTGTAATTTATTTGGTGAATAACATTTGCAAGCCTCAAGGTGAGCTTGGGATCTGCAGCCTTCTGACTGATACAGAGACTACAATCAGCTCTGGGTAGGTTTGCGTGCTTTGGTCTTATTGCTGGGAATATATGATCATAAAACAATACATTTAAAAGCATTTAAAAAGAGTGGTTTAAATCATTTAACATTTCCATGTCTGCATACTCAGTAGCAGTGTTTGAAGGCAATGTTTGTGCTTGATTTTCCACTGTGCCAGATTCTTATAAAACATTTGCAAGCTCAAAATCGATTGTGTACATAATTCCCAAATCAGTGGGCATTCCATGGGACATCACCCATGGAACCTAAATAGAGGTGGCCCCCACTGTACTCAGTGAAAGGATAAATGCTGAGATTTAAACAATTTGTAAAGTTGTTTCAGATATAAGCAGAATTCATGTGCAAACAGGAACTTAGGTCTTGAAAAATTAGTTGGGGAGACTCTCCTTCCCTGTTTCACTCCCAGCTTTAGAAGAACTTTTCCTTTCTTGGGATGCTAAAAAATTCAAAACAATGTTAAAAGTTTCACTTTTTTCTTTCATTGATCAAGTCATGTAAAGAAAATGCAGATGATTACACTCAGCCTGTGGAGTTGTTACTGTGTCCTACACACAAATATAGGAAGAACAGACCTTTCACCCAAACTGCATTTTAATTTGGATTTAAAACAGTCAAAGAATAATATGGAAAACCAAGAGCTGAGCCTTTCTAGGAGAAATTAATTTGCTTCCACTCTGCTGTGGTCTAAGCAAAATGACTGCTGTCCCCATCTTCACAGGGAAATTATTAGACACATAACTTTGGCCAATATAGAGAAAGCAACAATATTACTTCTTAGTGAATGATGACTTGGATTTATTGAGAAGAGATCCTTGAAAGGTCTTAAAATAATTAACAAAATTCTCATGTAATCTGAAATGTAACTAAAACTTCTTAAATGTATGGACAGGTTACTGTGGTGTGTATCAGCTGTGTGTAGGGGTTTAGGTAAGTTGCACCAAATTTTCACTCTGTCACTCCTGCCTTTATGGTATGTTTTAATTAGATTGAGGTGCCAAGTAATTAAGTGAGCCTCCATAGCCTTTGGGTTGCCTCCTGCCTTCAGTACAAAAATGGCATCAACCTGAGCACCTGCTCTGGTTTGAAAATTAGAGGAAACACTGCTTTTGAAAGAATCTCTTAACTGAGCAGAACACAAGTCACTTGCAAAGGATAAAAGGTCAGTTTTAAAATTAGCAGCCTTCCCTCTCATGTTTTACCCTGTTGAATCCTAAGTACTTCTAGGGTAAAATTTTGAAAATAATGTGGGATTAACTGAAATTAACTAATAGTCCCGGTCTTACCTAGGACTGTTTTCAGGCAAATTGTACCCACACGTGAAACCAGTTTCCCCAGATTATCTAGTTTGTATTCAATAAATTGGAAGTCTTGTTTAGTGCTGAAGTGTAAATGCCTGACACTGGGGGCAGACAGTACCTGTCTTCTTACTCTGACTTTTGATGAAAATGTCAGACACTGCTTTTAAGGCTGACTTTAGGATCCAAATCTCATAAGTGGGTGTCTTTAGTGATCCAGAGTTGTCCTTTGTTTTATAAAGCAATTTCATCTCACATTTACCCACCTGATAAGCAGCTTTTCCTCCTCAGTGTTTACTTTGCTGGTCAAAATAAGCAAAGCCCTCCAGCTCTTCTTATGAGATATCTATTTCTCTGACCTGGTCCAGGGAATTCATAGTCTTTGAGATATGTGACAGCTCAGATGAGGTGTCACCTGTGTTTTGAAAAAAATATTTTATTTATTCATCTATGTGCTGCTTACTAGAAAGGCTGAAAATGAGTAAGGATTACAATTAATTTTTCTATGCTCCATTTTTTTGGGACTCTTTTATGTATTGTGGCTAATATGTTTTTTCTTACTCTTCCTCATCAATTCCTCTCAAGTTGCTCACTGCAAGCATTCTGATTATTGGTCCTCAAGGGTACAACCTTGCACTTTAATTTAGTTCCATTTCAGATGCTGCTTTCCTTGAAATCGTCTGGCTTGTCTGCCATCACCTTGTGATCCTTCTCTTCATTAATCCCTCCCACATCTGAGTCATCAAGAAATCTTCCACATATTTTTTTGTTACTTAATGACCGAATAAAAATTTAAAAAATTGAGTTAAATTAGGAAGTCCTTCTAGTTAATCACGTTGCCATGACCCTTCAGACAATTCCTTAATGAGGTCTTCTCCAGTGTATTATTTATGCTGGTTTATAAAGCCAAAATAGATGGGGTTTCATTTGTCTTTACACTGGGCTGGGCATAAGTCTGCCTTGCCAAATTAATTTACTGTCATTGGTAAATGATTTCCCATTGAGTTATTAATTCAGCTCTATGACTAATTAGCCTTCAAACATTTTATTTTCACTTGTTATTTAGAGTCTATTGAACCTAAAGATCCCATTCTTAAAGTCTTGTGGTTGTTTTTCACCAATATGGCATTGGTATTGACTTTACAAATTTGGTAGAGCTTAAGACCACTGTCACTCAGTGTGTGTCTAGGTACACAACATTGTTTTACTGTAGTTTCCACTCTGTCAGCATTGGCTGTTTGTTTTTTTTTTTTTTTTTTCCTCTTACACGTAACCAATTTCTTCTGCTGAAAACAGAGACCCATATGATTTGCTTCCAGATCAAACCTAGGTTATCTTTCATCTCCAGTACACCCTCTTAGCAAAGCTGCAGCTTTCCCAGTTTTCAATTTTTTTTTTTTTTTAATTTTTTTTTTACAGGGTCTGACTCATCTAGATTTTTGCAGCTTTCAGTTTATCCCTATTTCTGGACTTAAGACTTTTTTCTTGTTGTTGGTAAATATTCTGATGAAGCTTTTATTATTTTTGTTTGTAGTGTTCATTCACTAAGGCCTCACTTTCCTATTTGCTTTGTTTCCAAGCCTTTAAGTATCCCATGGTTGAAAGAATACTTTGCTATGTTTTTCTATATCACCAGACAGAAAAAGCAGTGATTTTTTGCTTACTATTTGTAGCTGTTTTTCTATAGGGAATATTTTCTAGGTTGCCATACAACTGACACTAAATCTTTTCTAAACCATTGATGAGGTTTCTTCCTGTGCTTTAGTCTATCATACAATGCCAAAGGTAAAATTTCTCATTTAATCTTATTACTTGTGCCAGGGGATTAATGTCAGGTGGCACTTGTGGTGACAGTGAAAAGATTAAAAAATAATTCCATTAAACTTGTCTCCTGTGTTTGATATTTGAACCGTTAATAAGAGGGATTACCTTCTTTATAGCCCAGGGAAAAATAAGTTCAGCATAATTGTCTTCCTAACCAAAGACCTCCTTACTTTTAATACAGGAATGATTATATTTCACAAAGATCTCTGATTAAGACATTCACTGTGAGTTTAGTCATATTAGGCTAATGGGAAAGATCAACATAATATCTCCTTCATTTTCTGATGATGAACATTATAGGTTTTCTGAAAGTGCATAAACATCCTTAGAACATACTCTCTTCTGAAATTCCACATTTCCTTATATTTTGAGTTATGTCTTCAGCCCAATTTATCAGAAGGGAGAAGTTAAAGAGATAGAAAGGATACAATAAGAGACTAAATTATTTACAAAAAGATTCCTATTAAATTTTTTCTTTAGTAATTTACCTACATTGTCATTTTTCCATTGCAAGAAGAAGTAGAGTTGTAAAGATCCTCCAGAAGCTCTCAGATATTACATGCAGGTTGACAGGAATGAGTGAGTAATTTATTATCATTTTTGTATCTTGAAAATGAAGGAGAGATGCATGGTTTGTGCAATGAAGTAGGCCCTAGTTTCAGTGTTTTCCTCACATCCGTGCTTCTAAAAGAGGAGTAGAAAGATTCTCTCTCTTTAAAAAGGTATTACCAGCACAGTAATGTTCTGTAAGTGTCCAGTTTTCAAATACTTTTGCCCCAGTTTTGCTGCATAACTCTGTCAGACTTGTTTGCTGGGTTTCCTTCAGTTGACTCCAGACTCTAATTCATTGAGCCCTAAAGCAGAAGCCCAAGTGAGTAAAGGAGTTCTCACTTTAAAAATAATTTATTGTTTTACTTTAAAAATAATTTATTTAGAAATAAATATTGTGTATTTAAAAATAGATCTTCTGTGATACTATAGTAATGACTAATGATAGTAAATACTATTTTTGAAGGTGTCTACATTTGTAAAAATCTCTTCTGAGACAGAATTTTTGAAATGATTAACAAATGCTGAACTGCAATTCTAAATATTTAGTGGCGTATTACATTTTTTCTTGAATAAAATTCAAGCCATAACAGCTTTTCAATTCATCATCAGAATTTTGTTGGGAACCCTCATTGCCTGAGGAAGACTTAAATTCATTACAGAGTCGGCACAAGGTTAGCTGCCAGCCTTCCTCCTTTTCTGTTGCAAAGAAAATGTTATTTCATCACTGCCTAGGAGAGACTAATGAACTGGCACAGATATTAATTTTACATCTTTTTTTATACTTCTATTGAAGAATGAGTAAGGAAAAAAATTGGGTTTTTTTTTCATGCAGTAGAACACAGGAAAACTTCTTCCAGCAAATAACTTTTGACTTTTTNTTTTTTTTTTTTTTGTAATCCATCAGATTCTAGGCAGAGTTTCTAGATAAACATTTCAGTTGCAGTTTATCTCTCTTTTTCCAGAAGATGTGTTTCTCAGTTCCCAGTAGGTGTTTACCATGCCTTCTGGCCTAGGCACGAGTCCACTCCCCAAGGATTTACATGACTGAAATTTAGACTGATGTGATGGCGGGGACAAATATCACAAACCTTTTATTGCTGGAGACTATTTGTTCCTGTTTTAAAACCAATGTAATTAATTTGCATTTCTAGCTACTTATGTAACAGTCTTCCTGAAATATGCACTATGTTAATTTCTTGGAAGAAATGTTTGGGGAAATATCAGAGTTAGAAACCCCCACCAGAAATTCAAACAATGAAAGGTGGGGAGGATGTAAAGGAAGGCGGTGGGAGCCATCCACGTCCTGATAAAGGCAATGGATCCATGGGAGTGCCTGAAAAAACTGTATAGAGCAGGGAAGTCTGTTGAATACAGGATAAGATGGGCCAAAATGATTTGCTATGATTCTGTTGGAAAGTAGTTTACATTAGTAAATACAACAGGAAATACAATTCTAAAGTGTTTGCCTCTGTGAGTAGAAACATACCACGTCGGTCTTATGTTCAAACCAGCTCTGTAATTTGAGATTTCATGGGCTTTCTAAAACTAACTGTTTGTGCCTTTGGAAATTCAATAAGAGGGAATGCATAATGGATAAATTACTGGCTAATTCTGACTAGAGGAAATGTGAGGGAAATCTGTTGTGCTGTAGCTTCCTTCATGTTTGTGCTTATCATGTGATGTGAAAGCAAGTGCAAGCACATATTGTATGGACTGGTTTGGAAACAACCCACAGAAAAAGAAAATAAAATTAAAGAAAGGGTCATTCTCACTTTTCCTAATAAGCTGAAAAGCTTGTCTTTGAGGAAGGATGCTGATGGTGTTTCTGGTAATTGTTCTTATAAACCTTTTCAGAAATTTAAACAGCTCCTACTTAAACTAATATTAACGTTAGGAAAGAGTTCCAAATTTTTATATCTTCTTTAATTTTCATTGTCAGTGTTTCAATGGCTGGTTTCTTATCCTTTGGCAGTGATGTGGACACTGGCACTTACTTGTTCTAGCTGTTTCCCTCCTTATGTTTACCCTTACTTATTTTTACAGAAAATTTTATATTGTCACAGCATCAGTCTTGGTTTTGTCAGATTTTGCAAACCACACTACTGTGATATAGTTTGTGAAGTAGATAATGCACTCCTATGCTCATAGTAATAGCTTTTCTCAGTATGTATTCCAACTTGAAGCCATATTTTTGAGCACAGGAGACCCAAGCAATACTTTTGACGTCCAGATGTGCAGTTTGAATGATATCTCACCTCTGACTTATATAAGGGTATTGATCTTCCTTACCTCTTCTAGAAATATTTTGTCTGATAAACTCAATATCCTCTTCTAAAGCAGACTTAGACTGATGATTCATAGTCACATTGACAAAGAAATATCAGTGATTTGCTGCAGATGAGAACTTGCTTTTTTTTACAGGAATTTTCTCAGTCCTGAAGTTCATGGTAGTGTACTCTATATTAATGCTATTCTAGTCTATTTTCTATATACTAAATCAAGCTTTTCAATTTCTCTTGATTTTTGGATCCTCTCTATTGATAACACATTATCAAAAGCATTTTTACTAGCACCATTGTCTTTGGGGCATTATTAGTGCCCATATTTGACAAAATTATATTCACAATGACCCCTGAATAACCTGTTCAACAATAGTTCTTCAGGCTGAGCAGTTGACCTTTCAGTGCAATCTCTTTTTCATTGTCCCTTTAACCAGAAATCTCAATTTTGTTAGGCAGAGTATGTCCTTAGCTTCATACACTGGGCTTATGTGACTGATGCCAAATTAAACCTAAACCACTCTCAATTTTACTAGAACTTAATTTCTACTTTAAGTCTGTGTTTCCAGTGTAAAACAGTAGCATCAATGAAAGAGAATTTGCTTCAAAATTTCGGTATTAGTATTTGGTGGGATAAGAAGAGAAGGAAAGGTGAATTGCAACAAGAGTGTGGAACTACGGGTGGCAGGGATCACGAGTCTGAGTTTTGTCCTGAGACAGCTGAAACACTGAGTGATCTGGTGCTCCTCCAGAGCTGAGATACCTGCAAACCAGGCAAGGTGGCCTGCTGAGTGGATAAGGAAGAGTCTGTGGATCCAGACTTTAAGAGAACCTCTGACAGTTTCTCACAGCATTCCTCTGGAGAAGCTGGCAGCCCATGGCTTGGACAGCTGCACTGTTTGCTGGCTATAAAGGGAGTGGTGATGAAGGGAGTTAAACCCAGCTGATGGCCAGGAACAAGTGGGGACTCCCCAGGGCTCAGTACCAGCCCTGTTTGGGATCTTGATTGATGATCTGCATGTGGATGTTGAGTGTTGGTCTGCTGGAGGGCTCTGCAGGGGGATCTGGACAGGCTGGATTGATGAGCCAAGGCTGATTTTGAGTTTCAACAAGACCAAGTCCTGGATCCTGCACCTGAATCACAGCAATGCCATATAATGATACATGCTGGGCAAGAATGTGTTCAGGTGGCCAGGTAGGCCAAGGACATCCTGGCCTGTGACAGCAGGACCAGGGAAGGGACTGTCACCCTGTACTTGACATTGCTGAGTCCACATCTCAGATGATGTGTTCAGTTCTGGGCTCCTTACCACAAGAAAGGTTTTAAGGCATTAGAGCATGTCCAGAGAAGGGCAGCATAGCTGGGGAAGGGTCTGGAATACAAATCTGAGGAGGAGAAAATGGGGGAGCTGGGGGTGTTTATCCTAGAGAATTGGAGGTTGTAGACAGGTTGGGGTCAGTCTCTTCTCCCAGGTAACAAATTACAGAATAGGAAAAAAATGGCCTAATATTTGTATTGGGGGAGGTCTGTATTGTATATTAGGAAAAATGTCTGCACCTAAAAGGTTGTCAGCCACTGGAACAGGTGGCCCAGGGAAGTAGTAGAGTCACCATCCTTGGAGGTATTTAAGAGATGTGTAGTTGTGGCACCTGGGGACATGGTTTTAAATAGTGGTCCTCACATTGTCAGGTAAATAATTGGACTCAATGATCTTAGAGGTTTCTTCCAACCTAAATGGTTCTGTTCTGCTGTCTGTGGTCATATTTATAGAAAGTATGTTTCTGAACTTTTCAGCCAGTTTATTAAAAGTTCGTATTTCTCCAACATTAATGAACATTTATTTTCTAGATGTTGTGCAGTGTATTGATTAGTCTGCAAGAGCAGTTATTTCTTTCATTAGCTAGAGCAGAAGGAAGTGATGTATAGAAATATTATTCTAAGACCAGTCTTGTAAGCTTAATATTTTTTGTTTTACAGCTGATCTTTTATCTTTTTTAAAATCCATTGAGTTTCATAGGTTTTACTTGCCCTCTCCATTAGTGTTTGACTGTGTTGTTTTTTTGTATTTCATGTACATAGAAATAGCTAATAGAAGTTATGATAATTACATTCACAGCATGGTAAGGATGGAAATAGAAGAGTCAGCAGGTAATAAGCCTTTCATAAGGTGTGGCAACATGAGTTTGCTAGTTCAGGCCAGGAGCACACCAGGCAGGTGTGTGTGGAGTCAGACTGCCCCTGGGTCTGGTTTGCTTGTATAAAGTTTATCTGAACTTCTACTGTGCCATTGCTCACTGCAGGCTGCAGAGCACTGGGAAATACCAAAAAAAGATGAGTGCTTTCATTGCAAAAGAGATACTCTTAAGTATGTAAAGATGAAAGGGGCATCCATAGCAAGGCAGCTTCATCCAGCCAGATATCCCACATCTGGCTGCAGTCAAGAAGCAGATGAAAAGGGAAAAGTACAAAAAGTAAGGAAGCAGCATGATGTTTTGCCCAAATATTCCATCATCAGACTAATTTTTCCTAATCCAGCAGCAATCAATTTGTAGCCTTCTGTTTGTTTGCTAAATGGAGGCTGTAGCCTCCCTTGAAACATTCTGGCAGCGTGAGTTTCTTACTTTCCTGTGACAACTTCTCTTGCAATTCAGGAATTGATGTTCCTAAACAGGCTCATTTGCAAGGCATGGCAAAACTAAAAATAGCTGCAAGATAAACTCAGCCTTGGCACTCATAATCTTGTTTGTATGGAATTTCTTCAAAGTCTGCTGTGGATCACCACTGAGTATTTTCTTTGGGAAGATCTACAGGGGATAAAAATCAAGGAAAGGCATGGTGGAAATCTCATGCAGTGCAGGAAAACAGTTTTCCAAACTACTCATAAAGTTCAGTAATTTCATGTTGTAAGGTCAAAACTAAGTGAAGATGGGAGCTGAGGTTTTTTTAACAGATACCCTTGATTCA
Source organism: Aegithalos caudatus (assembly GCA_013389925.1). Lineage (NCBI taxonomy): Eukaryota > Metazoa > Chordata > Aves > Passeriformes > Aegithalidae > Aegithalos > Aegithalos caudatus. The sequence goes on along the minus strand of WEIU01008011.1, from coordinate 111,265 downwards.
AGCTCTCAGACCTTCAAATTAGAAGACATAACAGCTATTCCTTCCCACTATTCCTGCCAAGAGTCTGAAACAGATTCATTTTCTTTTAATGTAAATGGTTTTCTATTTAGGAATAAGGATCTACAAGGTTATGGCTGAAATTCCAAAATGACAAATAATTTTAACTGAAGGACTTAAATTCCTAGTGAAGCAGATAGGAATTTGACTTTTGAAAGAAAGAGCTGGCTACTTTTTTGAAGTGCCCCAGCTTTGATATTATTTCTCTGAGGCCATCTGTATCCATATGTTTTACTACTACTACTACTAATCATCATCATTATAACCATAATAATAAAATACCCTATTTATTTGATGTATTAATTTAGACTTTTTATATGAAAGTTAAAAAGTACTTTTTCAAAAGTAAAAAAGGAATTTTTTGGTGCCTATTTCCTCAACCTTTCCAGAATTATTCTATAATTTTCCTGTCATGAAGAAAAATGACAGTGACAGCAGAAACGAACTTTAGGGAGTCCTTTCATTTCATGGGAACTGTCAGTTCCTGTTCTTACAAACTTTCTTGAGGTCAGCTTGATTCTGCTCTGATGAAAGAGCTATTATAATTGTTAAAAAAATACTTGGAATCAATTTAGTCCATCTCAAAGTATGCCTCACACTTCTCAGGTTGGATGGGATAACAGTTTCCACATTTTAGGCAACTGAAGATAAAGCACTTTTTTGTAAACACTCCTGGATTTTGGGGTATTTTCTCTGTTATTGCACAAAAACAGCCTTTTGGTTTAATGCCAGTAGCCAAAATCAAAGCTACTCCTGTTTCAAGACTGTATCTTTATTCAGGTGTTGATGCATCTGTGCTGCTTGCACGTCAGTGAGTTCATACTTTCAGGACTGCTAAACAGAACTAAGCACACTCCTGATTTTTTGAGGTGGAAAAATGAAGTTTAGAGAAATTAGAGACAACAATGTGCATTTTTCATGCTTTTGTCTATTAGGGATCATTTGAAGGCTGAGTTGTTACTGTGTCTTTCTTACGTTTTCTCGTATGCAAATTTTAACACTTCAACTGGCACAGAGACTGTAAGAAACTTAAAAGCTAAGTAGGAAAGATTATGCTGTTCCAGGAATAACAAATGAAGTGTGACAGCAATGCACACTATTTTTTAAATTGCATGTAGCTAATTTGTTAATTGCAGTCAAAAACAATGTTGCTAACTTAGTTTAAAATCCCCAAATAAATCTGGGATTTGCAGCCAAAATTTAATATATGATATTTGTAAACATCCTGCTGACAGGAAAATCTGAAGGATGTGGCCCAGAACTAAAGTAGGACTTGTTTCCCAGCCTGTGTGGAATAGTTGTTAGCAATTACACAGAAGATGACACCTCAAGTCCATCCAAGAACAAATTACCACTGTGCTAGGAGTGGTCAGAAGAGGGAGTGAACTTTCCAGAAGCACTTTATATCCTAATATAGGTAAAACCTCACACGGGATTAATGTGAAATAATTAAAAATAAAGATAGAATCAGTAAAGAAAAAAAAAATCTTTTCAACTTCCTGTTACTTTTGGTTTACTCCTGCTTCAGAATTGGTCAACAGAGGAGCACCTGATCTTTCTCAGCTTTCTCCTGGCTCATGGAACTGCATGGAGGGTCAGGTTTGCAGGCAGTGATATATTCTTGTAATGAATTTAACCTGATGCATGCAAATGTCTTGAAATTTGGATTTATTTCTGAATTGATACAGCACTGCATAGCCCACTGGAAGTTTTCAATTATTTCTTTACTCTGCTCTTACTGTACATTTGTTCTTAGCTATTCTAAGCAAAGAACACTCACTCTTGTGGTGACCTCAGCCCTCAGTTAAGTCATCCTTGACTTTACTGGGTAATTTCTACAGGAAGTACTGATTTTTTCTTGCTTTCTGATTTTTAATACCTATTTCTTTCAGAAACTTGTCTCTGTTGGAGGTCAAACTGCGAATGAATAATACAAAGGCTGTAGCAGTGTAGGAAAATATTACATCTTGCCATGTGGTAATTTTGGAGGGGAATCATGACTGCTATTGTTTGAGATTCCTATGATTCTACTTTTCGATTTCACAACTTAATGAAACAATCTTTCTGTTATGTTTCATCACTTCTCTGCTTCTGTCATGCATTCTCTCCTGCAGTCCCCCTTACCATGGGAAAAACTTCCAGAAATTGTCTTGCATGTTTGTCTTATTTACAATCTAAGAGTCATATCAAGATGTCTTAAACATATTGACTTCTGTTAGTAAACTTGTGCACAAACTTGACTACAACTTGGTATTTTAATAGCTGCCCTGCTGTTCTAAAACCTACTCATGCAATGGTTGTATTGTCAGGTTTTTAAATAATGAATTAATTATATTATTAACTTTGAATCCCCTTTTTTTTCATATTTGAGCTTGACCACACAAAGGGGAGCCTTTAGCTCATTTTATTAAAATATTGTAGCATAATTTTAATAATTAGAGACATTTCAAAAGTATTTCATACTTTTGAAATTGTTGTGGTTTCACACTGGCCAAACACCAGATACCCACAAAATTCATTCACTTTTCTTCTTCTGCTACAGCTGAGCAGAGGAAAGGGGAAAAAAAATTAACCAAGGGCTCATGAGTTGTGATAAGAATTGGGAGAAAAAATTCTAAGGGCAAAATACATTCAAATTTTAAAGGTATAAAGTAAATTTATTATTAACAGAGTCAGAGGGGGATAAAAAGAAGTAAAAGAAGCTTTTAAAAACCTTTTTTCTCCCCAGCCCTTCTTTCTTTTTCACCAACAGTGCAGGGAGAGACTGTGTCAGTTTTGGTCAGTTCGTCACTTGAGATTTCCTTCTGTTCTCTCAGGGAAAATAGCATTTTCTTCAGTTATGCCATGGGGTCCCTCTCACAGGCAAAGAGTCTTCCCAAAACTGTGGGGTCACTTGTCCACAGGGTGCAGTCTTTTAAGGATAGGCTGCTCTACTTTGGAAGCAAGGGCTTTCTCTCTAGTTGGGTCTCCCACTGGATCACAGCTTTCTCCAACACCCACTCACTCCACTTTTCCCACAGACTGTGAGTGGATCTCGGCATCCCCTGTGGACTTCATGCATGACAAGAGGACAGTTTGTTTCACCACAGTCCTCACCACAGCCTGCAGAGGAATCTCTGCTCCATCACTTGAAGCACATCCTCCCTCTCCTTCTTTTCCATTTGGTGTCACCATGGTGTTTTCCCTCACATCCTCACCTCCTCCTCTTCTCTGACTGGAAGAAAAACTGCTCCTTGTAGGTACCATGGCCAACAGGCACCACTAATTCAAAGATTCCTGCTGCATCCCTCAGTGCTGAGAAGTTGATCTCGTCCAGGATTCCGTGTCAGGGAATCACTCATCGTGCTCCTGCTGCTGGCCTTTTCTGCATATAAGACCTAAATTTATTACCTTTCCATTCAGGGATTAGAAAAGAGTTTCTGCCTTGAAGTTTACTCATATTTCAAAATTAGAAAAATGTTTACACCATAAGAACACTAATTTCATGCAGACAGTTGAAAGAATTACATGACTTATGTCAGCCAACCCAGCTCCTTTTCCAAAGCCAGATCCTAGGCAAAGAGGAATACTTTTTCTGCAACAGGTTGAAGATATTAGTTTTGGTTAACACAAATTCAGTGATCTTGCTTCACTTAAATTGCCTAATGACCTTCTTTTGATTTGAGAAAAAAAATCTATAGTGATTAATTCTTTGTGAAGACTGCCACGTTTTTAAAACTCAAATGCAGATGCTGTCTTCTCAAGAAAAGTCATGCTTACAACCCTTAATTTAAAATATTTTAATCACCAATATTAAAACCCACCTATTTTTAAGTGATTTTTAAAAAAATTTATTCTCTTATTAGAAGCTGTTAAGGTGATCCAGTGAGTACAGTAAAGAAATTAAAGAACACACTAAAATTAAGCCTATGCAGAGAGCAATTTATTTCTTGGTTTTGGTAAGACCAAAATGAATTTCCAAACTAATCAAGACTATGGGATCTGGGACTAGAAAATGAGGGAAAGGGATTTTCTCTAAGCAATATACTTAGCAAAATATTAGAGATGAAGTACTAGAAGGTAGTTCTTTCTAGTAGTATGGGAAAGAAATTCCAGACCTGAACAGCAATGACTTTTATGGTAGACCAACAAAAATTACTGTTAATTGAGAAGAGAGCTCCATGAGAACAACATTACTTTAATCTGTTTTCATATTCAGAGTTATTGTAGAGCATTATAAATTTTCATTACAGTTTTATTACTTTGCCATTATACCTGTTCTTCAATTATCATTCCTTGCTGCTGTTTAGACATCCAACTCGAGCACTGCTGTGCTGCGTAGCCACTGATTATGCTTCTGTTTTTTCCTATAAAAGAGTATTCTTCCTAATTAAAAATAAGCTTCTGAAATTGTGTAAAAATTAAAACATTCTTCTTTCACTGCCAGCAGCGCCTGTACCCTGGGTCTTGTGCGTTTTAAACTGAGAGACCACGAATGGCACAATGATTATTTCAGGAGGAGAAGTCCTTCAGATTTTCTTTCTGTAAAAGATGTGTGTCCTGTAGAAGAGATGGCATTTTGTGGTGTGCTCTTTGCCTGCCCTTTTCACCGTGAGGGTGAGAAACGACAGCTCTGAGTGTTTAAACAAGCTTTAGTGGCCTCTGCCGTGTGGTTTTATTGCCCCGTTTAGCAAGCACGAGGTGGCTGCAGCTCCCTGTCTCTTTGGATGCTTCCCTTGGAGATCGGCCCTGGTTACCCCAGGCAGCGGCTTGGGGAGGGGGGGAACAAAAGGGTGGGCTGAACTTCATCTTTATTATTATTGAATGTGGTCAAACGGGGGTAGCTCAGCTGAAAGAAGGTGCCAGGGAGGTTAAGAGCAGTGTTATTTCTAGTTAAAGTCATGGAAGCAGAAGGTGAGGCTCTGGGCGTGTGGGGTGCTCTGCAGTGGAAAGGGAAAATGGGGACAGCTCTGTAGGGGTTGGGCTGGCCCTATGGCTCCTGCAGTCTTCACCTTTCCTAAAGTACAGCCCCAAGTCCCTGCTTTTTCATTTCCCCCTCCCCCTCATTTTTTTTTAAATCCAAGTTATGTTTTGAGAGCTTCCCATGGAAAATAAAACAAAAAGCGCAAGATACTTCCCCTTCCCATAACAAGTTTAACTTTAGTGTCTGAGTTGTGGTGAGGATAGTTCAGTATTTTCTGATACTACTGCTCCTATCTGTCTTTTTATCCTCTTTAGCAAACTTCCAATGGAAGCTGAATGCTTGCATTCCTCAGAAAATGCTGAAATTTGTAGTCATCAAAAAAAAAAAAATCGTTGTAGCCTATTAAGAAGGGTTTAAAGTAGCTTTAGTTTAGTGTTTAAATTAGGTTTAATTTGCCGTAAATATTTGGACCTTACAAAAGTGAAGAAGTGTTAAAATATTTACTTGGTTGTGTTTACCACCCAGTTTATATTTTAATTCATTAACTCCAAATTCTTGTGTTATCTATTATGATTATTTAAGTAAAATGAATGCTCAGCAAAATCTCTGGGCAGGTTTCTGCAGCTTGCTGTGTAACCCTGAGGCTGTTTGGTTTGAAACATCCATGACAGAGTCAATAGCAGCTTTAGCTTACCTGCAGGTTTAATTCTCTTGAGGAGACACCTGAGCCATCTCCAGCACTGATGTGCTCACCCTTCCCTGTGCAACCCAAGGCTTTCTCCTTCCCCAACAACCAGGTTTAGAGAAACAGCTTTATGAGTATAAAGTGACCAGGTTTAATTACTGACAAGTATATTATGCTCACCATTGCTATTTTTTTTTTCTTGAAAATGTTATGCTCTATTCTAGTCTAGCTTAAATTAAATGAGAGAAGAGTCTGTTGGGGTTCTTTGCCTTTTTATTGCAAGGAGCAAAGAGGGCAATGCAATTTGCAGAGCTTTAATCTGGGACCCTCTCTATGGTTGTGCAGGCTTGGACTAGACTCTAATGTTATTTTACCTCTCAGGTGAGTTACATGTGACACTCCAACAGGGGAGGGGAAATATGAGAGTCTGTCATCCATGAGGACCTTGGAAGGGTGTACTTCATTCCTCTGTCATTTTGAAGGTTTCCTTTGCACGTGCACCTCTCCACGCTCCCCACTCCTGTGGGTTTTGTGTTTATCAAGCTTGGGTTTGTTTTCCATATTCTGATTTCTTTTTCCTTTTGGCTGAATGTATTTGTTGTACTGATGATTCTCATGCTTGATTTTTTTTTTTTCTTTTGTGAAGCAGAAACCTGTCGTGATCCTTAATAAGTATTTTACTATTTTTCTAGTGGTCATACAGAGATCTTGAGCTTCTGATCTTTTCTGCTGGAAGATCAGCTACAATATATTTTTCTGCTTCCCCACATCTTGGACTGTGCTGTGGTCATGCTGGCCTCTATGTCTGAGGGACTGAGCAGGTGAAAGAGTTTCCTGAACAGTTAGGTCATAAGCATCCCTGGGGAGCCCCTTTCTGGCATATTAGATTGTCAGGGACAGAAGTGTGTGCTTCCTCTTTGATAGTGAAATGTATGCAAGCAAGATTTGCCTTTTTTTTTTTTTTTTAAGGGAGTGATTTTAGTCTCTAAATCTAATCCTGTGGGTTTTTTAAATTTGCAGTCAATGTAAGCTCACTTGTCCTCTTTCTTGCAAGACTATTTAAAGCCAAAGGAGGTCAATAATGTGGTTTGGGATGTGAAAATAGGTGTTTTAGTCTAAAAAAAAGCCAGCTCTCTAATTCAAATAGTGCCTGGGGATAGACTTCTCACAATACACATTACTCCAAAGAGAATGTACACCATTAGTGGTTTTAGTGGTTGAATTAGTAGACTGACTGCATTTCCTATGCAGTGAACTCAATAATGTGCTGGAATGTGCATCATGCTTTGAAAGCTAATTTGGTTCTACAGTAAAATAATCTGAAACAGATCTTTTTCACTTCCATCAGACTTCTTTGTGCTGTCATATATACAATTGAAGATACCCTTTTTTATTTTCTTAGCCCAACCAATGTAAATTAATTTAGTTCCACTAAAGTTGCCACAACTGCATAGAATCCCACTCTTTAGAGGTTACTTGCTGGCAGGGAGGCCCTGCAGGAGGACCTTGACAATTTAGAGAACAGACTTCATGTCTAGAAATCATTTATTTTCTGCAGTGTCTCAAAGTAGTGGATGAACCTTTAATAGCATCATGTTTATTATAGGTGCTCTGGAAATTCTGTCTTTGTAAAGTTCCTGATTAATTTAGATGTGGTAGGTCAAAAATATTGCTCACAAAATTTCTAAGACAATACAGCAATAAGGATTGTAGTTTATGATTATTCAGATGTTAGTCCTATTACGTTGTTACTCAGACAAAAGGATTAGATATTGTTTAGCAAATTTTTAAGCATTTATAATTGGAATGTACTAATAACCATGCAGTTTTCTGACATCTGTTCAAAGGAACAATTAATTTTTGTAGCAAAAATTGCACATAATACAAGTGTAAAGCTCATAGAAAGTGTCTCCTGGTTTGCTGAGGCTCATCAAGTCAGCTGTGAAAATGTCCTGAAACTAATCAGCTTCACTGTCTTGGGCATCCCCAAGATATTTCAATACCACTCAGTTTCTTTTATTGTATAGATTTAGTTGCTAAATCATAGTTCTTTCATGCATGGATACCTTGTCTGGTAAGGCAAATGAGATCTCAAACTTTATACTGTCACTCAAGTCCTGCATTGTCTGGAGTAATTTTTCCTCTCCTAAAGCACCTGAAGTTACTCTTGCATGTTCAAGTGATGACCTGGCTGGTCCTGCAGCTCTTTGAGTGTATTGCCCAGGCAGTGCTGCTCCACACAGAATCTGGGCACCACATACAGACCACCTTGACACAGTTCAAGAGACAAGGGTATTTATTGAAAGTTCAGCTTGGATTCAGTCATAATACATGGCTGAGTTTTCAAAACAGGCTGCTTGGGCTTGGTTTTGTAACCTGGAGCCCAGTGTGTGTGACTGCTCCCATGTGCTGGCACACCACATTCTAGTAATCCCTGTTACTTTTCCTGGTGTGATAGAAAACAGGGAAATACTGGTCTAAACTTGAGTCTGTCCATGTCTGTGATGACACTGCATACTGAATCCTTTTGATAACAAATGTTCCCTTGTGTGTCTAAGTGAGCTGTGAATTCTCTTGAAAATATGACTGCAGATTCTGGTGTTTAATGGAAGTGTGTACAGCAACAGAACTTCCAGTGGCTGCTGATCACTTCCACACTTAGCCAGTAGCACTGGCTAATAATTGACTTGTGGCAAAAGACTTCTCAAGGAATCTTTTGCCTATAAAGGAGGGTTAAATATTAGATTATGAAATTGTAGAATATGATAAAATAAAAGCATGCCTTACACAAGTAAATGGCTGAATACAGGACAGTTTTCCTGGCAGTTTTTCTGTGACTGTGGGACATTAAGAAAAATGTTTAGCTGTGCACTGAAATGACTGGGACACTTCCAGTGCATTGGAAATCACAATTTGTTCATCTCAATATAATAATAAACTGAGAAGCAGATTTATATGGTTCATGGGGGTGTGTTTGTTTTTCTTAAGAAATGGAGGTACCAGTCTCTCAAATATGAAATCCCCCTATATCAGTTTTGTGGGTTACTTTTTACTCTGATTGAAACTGTGACAAGGAACCTGAACAGTGATAAACATTATGCTTAGTTTTTAAATAATTTTAAAACTATTTTTGTTACTAATCTGCATAATTTAATCTATGTAGTATTTTCAAATAATGTAGAGATCATCCATATGTTTTGAAGGAGGAATGAGGTTTTATCTTCAAGTTACTCAGACATGTAACACCTATTTTCCTGTTTACTCTGTGAGGTTTAAGCTCCTGTTTATTGCCTTTTCTGAGGTAACTTGCCCTGGAATGTCTTTAGCAGGGCAATGACATCTATATCCAGTCAGTGCTGTCATCTTTCTGCTGCTTTTTCAACAAAACTCCCAGGATGAAACATGTTCTTACAAAACAATTAAGACGTGGTTCCTGTATAAAGGACACACTCACCTGTGCAAAGCTTGAATCCTGCTTGTACTTGCATTTCACAGACTAATGGTACCACTTTAAAGATTTGTGTTTTAGAAAGAAATTACATGTAAATCTCAAAACCCTGAGTCCCTCCGAAACCTCGAATGAATTAGGAAAGAGTTCATGTGTATATAGCCATTTGCTGTGCAGTTAGATATTCAGTTCTAATCAAGAAATATTAGCTTAATCCTGTGCAGATCAAATTTGGCATTTAATTTCTCTAGAAAAATAAAAAAAAAAAAAAAAAAACAAAAAAACAAAAAAACAAACCAAACCAAAACAAAAAAACCCCCAGCACAAATCCATACAAATCAGTTTTCTTTCAAGTAAGAAATTTTTCACTACTTGAGGAAAAAATCCATTAAATCCATTGTGAAATTTTATGTACTAGTGTGGCTAAGGGTTTTTCAACTCTAAAGTTTGACTAGATTTGGTATAGTTGTCCTTCACCTGTACTATGTAGGTGTGCAGTGATGTTAAGAAGCCTTTCCTTGCTCTAGAGCCTGCTTTATTTCAGTATAAAGTCTTCTCCTGGAAGTACTGTGCTGCACTGACCTGGCTGTTTATGCTTGGATTCAATGATCTTAAGGGTCCTTTCCAGCCTAAACATTTTTATGATTCTGTGATAAAAAGTACTGAAATATATAATGTATTTTAAGAGCAATTGTAGTGGTAGGAGGAAAAAGAGCCTAAATCTTTCATCCATGCCTGCTTTTCTTTTCTCCCAAATGAAAAAGCAAGACTCAGTGGAGCTTTTCTTCTTGAAAAACAGTGACAGATTCTATAATACAGATAAAATGTTTACACAATATGACTTGCTTATCAAAAGCACAGGCATTTATGAAAAGCAGGAGTCTTAAGATCTGTGTTGCCTCTGGGTCTAAACTTTCTTAGTAATTTTCTTCAAGTTTTTCTCTTTTAGAAGCCTGCCCTATGGCTAAAAAGAACTATTTTCTTTCCTTGATTCTTAAGGAATATTCATCATGCCTTGCATATTTCTGTTTACTGCCACACCAGGCATTTTTCTCTTTAAGAGGAAAGCCATGTGTTTCTTGCTTATGTTGCTCCTATGTAAATATTGGAAAAATGGTTAAAATACCTTCCATATTCTTATACCCTTGAATTAAAGTTTCAATTAGCTCACTTAAAAATAAAGAGCTTAAGACATAATTTTTTTTCCATGGATTTTCCCAGTATTTTTTTTTATTATCTGTGATGCAGGCTTTGTACAGTGGACATGGCTGACATCAGGTTCTTTGTAAAACCTCTACATCAGGACATTCTTTATCTTTATGGCAAGCAGAATTCTTAGTGATAGTCCCAGTGGGATGAATATTATTGAGTCACTGAAGAGGTTACTAATTTATAAAGAGGTCATAATCAAACCTTTGGTACAAAGATCCTTTTCTCAATTTATTCCTGATGGAAAAGTCACAGCTTTGTGAGGGACTTGGTTCCTGCAAGCACCTCCTGCAACATCTGTTGCCACAGAAATTAATGGGAGTTGAGACATTTTAGATTCTTCCTTTGTCAAGTGGAAATATGGTTACTTTGGAAGAATTAAAAAAAAAAACAACATTTGAGACATATTTTCTACGTGAATTAGCTTTCTACAATAATTTCTATAAATTTATTTCATCTTCTTTTAATTACCTTTAAAGAATTCCTCCCTGGCACCAGTGCTTTCCTGGTCAAGAGGAATAAAAATATACTTGCATTCAAACACAAAGACTATTCTTATTTTGTTGGAAATGTTTTAATCTGTAGTCTGCTTTTCTCAAGTAGCTATTCTTTACAGGCCAAAAGGCTTTTCTAGCAAAGTTAAGTAGCTACTGTAGTTGTAGATATTTCCATGTGGGGATCATTTCCTAAAGAAGCCAGAAGTGAACTCTGTACTGGAGGTAGAATTCCCATTATGCCACACAGCTGATCTCAGAGTCAATAACATTGGTTCTACAATAAAGAACAAATAGCTGCTGCCTGCATTATTGCTGTCAAGGTTGCCATTCTGGGAAAAACTGGAGACTTTTTAGCATAAACTGCATCTATGTCAGTACTCTCTATTTGCTTTTCAATTTCATTACAAGTGTCCAATTTGTCAGTTTGGCATTTTGTGCAGAAGAGAGGCATAAAAAGGTACATTGTCTCCTTCCATACTTTCTTCTTTCCCTCCCCTCAGCCTCACTGTTCCATGGGGAGGGGCAGAATTATCCAAAATGGAAGTTATATCTTCCCCCCAAATGTTATACTGAGCTTCGTGACCATCACATGAAGTCAGTTCAGAAGTTCTTTTAAAGGTTGTTTATTTGCCTTTTTTGTTTTGAAAGAAATTATGTGCTCAGGTCCTGATAATCTAATTTACTGTGCTCCAAAAGTATTTCTGCAACTATAGAAACCCAAAGACTGGGCTCTGTGTGTGTGTAATGACCTCCCAAATTATGATCAGATTTTGCTTTCATGAGAACCTCACTTGGCAGTGTTTTTTTTGTTTTGTTTTGTTTTTGCTTCTAAAGATAGTTAATCCTGTAGTCTAATAAATAATTTATTGTATGAACTAGGAACAATTCTGTTGATGATTATGGGATTTTTACAGTAAGTTATTGAAGGATTTGAGTCCTGAGAGGTTGTTCCCCACAAATATTGCATACTGAAGCCATTACAGCATATCTGGCTGAGGATGCAAAATGGTTTTAATTCTGAAATAAGTGATAGAACAAAAGGAAGTGAAAACAAAAAGATACCAGCCAAGAAATCACTATAAAGAATAATGCCTGAAATTCAGCTGTGTTGTTTTTTTCTTTAATGCATCAATCTCTGACTGCTTTTCATTTAGCAGATAAATATCCTAGAGGAGAATACTTGAGAATGAAGCCCATGGTAGGGCTTTTTAATTTCTCTGTATATTCTGTTGTACCTTATAATATTTACCTCATTTCAGCAGACATCAGAAAGGTTGCACAGTCCAAAGTTATATATACTTTTTATATATACATCAGCTATATCACTTCCAGAAATTTTTCTGTTACAATAAGCTTCAGGATGTCAACTTCCTAGATTCCTGAAATCAAATTTGAATTGCTAGAATTTCTTTAAGGGCTAAAATACTGGGGTTTTAAACAAGGTTTTCATATTACTATGTGCATTTTTTTTTTCATGTAATGTGTGATGGAGTTAAATGATAAAAATTGTTGGAAATTGTAACTTTTGAGAAGAATCCTTGTAAAACTAAGTTTCGAACATGGACATTGTGACTCTTGTGTTTCTTTTTCTGCATCTCTGGTTCAAATGTAGGTTATAATATTTTATAAACACATTTGCAGCCACTAATGACACACCTGACTTTTTAGACCTTCACTGTAGTGTTTGTCAAACTGTTTCATTCTAGTATTTCACTCGTAAAATTCACTAATTTAAAAATACTTAGATATGAAAATTCAAATGTCCCAGATGACTTTAAAATGCATTAAGAAAACCCTTAGCAGAAAATGTTGCGTGATTTGTGTAGAAAACTACTCTAATGTGGTTGTAACAACACAACCTTTGTTACATTACATTATTACATTACATTGCTACATTACATAACATTATTACAAATACGCCTTTGGAAGCAGTCAGTTATGCTGCTGGAGAGAAAAAAAAAAAAAAAAACCAAAAAAAAAACCAAAAAAAAAACCAAAAAAAAAACCAAAAAAAAAACCAAAAAAAAAACCAAAAAAAAAACCAAAAAAAAAACCAAAAAAAAAACCAAAAAAAAAACCAAAAAAAAAACCCAAAAAAAACCACCCCAGCAAATGTGAGCTGGTTTTGAAGAAAAAAGTCTTTTGATGGAAAATTCTGGTGGGCACAGGATGATAAATGATTCCAGTCTCTGTCCTGATATATGCTTATCTCCAGCTCTACGGAGGAATCTCGACTCGAGGAAGAAGCAGGGAAAGCTCAGCGTTTGAAGCCTTGGGAAGGGACAGGAGTAGCTGAAGGTTGATTTGCAATGCTTGTTAAACCCTCCTGATACGCCTGCCCTGAAGCTAAAGCAAACTTCCACTGACACTAATGGTATTTGGTCAGCAACAGTCTACAAGATAAAAGGTGCCAAGTACAAGATGTTGTTTGCTGTTATTTAAATTGGTTCCTGGTGTTGGACAGACCTGGGACTTTTACAGGGCTCTTGTGCAAACAGCATAATTAAAGCCATTAACATCTCTCAGAGGTGGAAGTAACTAATTTTTCAGAAAATGTCAAATTGTCATGAATCTATTTCACAACAAATGAGGGTTTTTTTTTAGTTGGATATACAGCTTACCAGAGTGAGACAAAATGTCAGGAACACGTAAAAAAAAAAAAAAAAAAAA
>WEIU01008011.1:77850-97778 GCA_013389925.1 Aegithalos caudatus | reverse complement strand
AAAAAAAAGCAAGCAAAAAAGCCCAAACCCAAAACCCAAAACATCTTGGTTTTTCCCTCCATGGGAATAATTTGGATTTTTACAAATTTGTATCTCTGCATGCTCAGTGTTCGCTGTGTTTTGACTCTGTCTTATGGGTAGAATTGGTGTCTTTTCTTGCAGGAGAGTTTGGGAGAATGTTTTCTTAACCTGGTGCCATCCAGCTCAGGAACTCATTTCAGTGACAGACAGTGGTTTTGCTCTTCTTGATTTGCTTTTCTTTTTTAATAAACAAATTTAATATTATCAGATGTCTTAAAATTTAATTGATAGTACTTCAAGAACATAGACTTGTTACTTTTTGTCATAAACTTGGCTAGATCAAAAACTGTCTTTTGGGATTACTAGACTATGAAACAACATTGACATGTGAGGAGCAGAATGATTCTCTCCTGTGCCAAGCAACAATATTGTTGTTGTTGTTGTTTTCTGATATGTATACAATTCCTGCAACATTTTATTCTGTCAAGGTTTTTGAAAAATACAACATTTTGAAAACACTTGTTCCCCAACAAATGAAAACATTTAGAATATTTGTTTATATAAGCCCTAGAGGAAATGTTTTTTCCAAAGCAGCCCTGCTCCTTCTTGTTCTCTACTGTGAAAAAAGCTGTGATACTTTTAAGATTTCTTTCTGGTAAATTGAAATCATCTTTCAAAAGCCCAGATGTATAATTGATGTGCTTGGATAAGTAACTATGAATGTCCTCTTCGATAATAGAGTGATTGACAAAATGGTCACTGCTCTTTTAACTTGAAGTAAGCCAAGAAAGCAGTAGCCAAGGAAGGTGCCCAAGGGACTTTTAGAATTGCTGGTGACATGGGATAGAACCTCAGCAAACCTAATTAAAAGCATTTTCTGGAAGTAAGGGTCTACTACCTGCTCAGATTTTTAGCAAGCGTTTTGAAGCATTGCTAACATTTTCACATTTCCTTGCCATGCCTGTGGAGAATGATATTTGAGATTTGCATCCTTTTGTTTTGGTGTTGCTCTCAGCTGCATCCTGAGCAGTTACCTGTGGTAGGTGTTTGAACTGCAGAGAGCTGCAGCAGCAGCCCCAGCCTTGCACTCAGCAAGGGAGGGAGGGAGGTTGAGGAGGTGACCCCCAGCACATCAAGAGCCCCTTCTTAAAGAAACTGATCCAAGTTAAAGGGAAAACTTCTGACATTTTGTCCTTGCTCATGGAGGTGCTACTTTGCTGAGGAGTGCAACTAAATCTACTTTCGATTGCACAGGGTGATACATCCTCTAAGTCTCTCAAAGAGTTATCAGAAAAATCACAGGAAAAGGCAGTGGTCTGGGAAGAGTACAGCTGTCAGTCAAAATCCTTTTCTCTGTTCCATTCCATGATTAGGAGCTGAGCATGCAGGAGAGAAGTGCAGTCAATACAGGGCTGGTACTAAGCTCTAGGGCAATATCCTGCTGCTGGGGCAATCCCTTGGCACAAGGTTTGGAAGCCCACAGTGTACAAGAGCCCATGAAATCTTCTTAGAGGAATCAAAGCAGGTTTCCAAAGACTTCTGCTTGGGCTTTAGCTAGACCTACACAAAACATTTTGGCTTTGAGAGAACAGCCTTTCCCCAAGGCAATGGAATGGATTCTGCTCTTTTGTCACAACCAAGCACCCCATGGAATGCTCTGGGCTGGGGCAGAGTGGCTGGAAAGCTGCCCAGTGGAAAAGGTCCTGGCAGTGCTGGTCAAGAGTGGGTGAACAAGAGCCAGTGGGCAAGAAGGGCAAGCAGGGTGTACCCAGGTGGGTGTCACATCTTAGCTCATATAGAAAGCATCAGCATGAGAGAAAATCCCAGGCTCAACTTGTGCCAGGGAGGTTTACCATGTATATTAGGAAAAATTCCTTCAATGAAGAAGTTGCTGAGCACTGAAACAGGCTGCCCAGTGAAGTAGGTAGTTTGCCAGCACTGGAAGTGTTTAAATACATGTAGATTTGGTGTTTAAGGACATAGTTGAGTGACGGATTTGCAGTGTTAGGCTTATCCTTGGACTCAGTGTTCAACAAGGTCTTTTCTGACCTAAATTAATTCAGTGATTATGACTGAGTTCTAAATTCATGTTTTGATTGGGTCAGATGAGATAGCATTTTGGTTCTTTCCAGTCCAGTAACTGCTTTCATGGAAGATTTACTTTTGATTGTGCTAAAGAAACCTTCAGCAAACATTTGGGGAAGAATTTTGCCAAAGTTTTAGCAGCATCTGGACACAGTAATTGCCATCTACAAAGTCTGTTGTTTTTCTGTTCACTAACTAGATTCTGTTCTTTTCCCCTATCTCCTTCCTGTACACAGACTGTTCCACTTCTTTTGACCATTCTTTATTATCATTTCTCTCTCTCTCTGCCCAAACACTTCTTTTTCATAGCAGGCCAATATTTTCTGCTGCCTCTGCTTCTGCCTGGTGGAGGAATTCCCAGAGTGCTGCTCTGACATGAGGTATTCCATCAATGAGCCTCTGAACCTAAAATATTCAAGTGTTTACAGCACTGTCTTTCCAGGCATGACACAAGGTATTTCCAGGTGAAAACTGAGTATACACTACCATGCCTCATCTCAGCTGGTACAAGACAGGCACTCCAAATCAACCAACACCAAATCAACCAAGTGGCAAAAACAAAAAAACCCACAAAAACCGAAAACCCCAAACAAAACAACAACAGCAAAAAAACCCAAACCCACCACACATATACACACACACACAAAACCAAAACAAAATAAACCTAAAACAAAACAAAAGAAAAACCTAAAACCCCCCAATAAACCACCACAAAACTAAAATCTTTGTGTGTCCTCAGACCTCAGTGGTGCACAGTACAACTCTTCTCTGTGGTGGTGTACAGTGCATACACACTATTCTGCCTTTAGTTTTTCACTACCCACACCAGGTCCTTCATTCCTCAAAGATTTTCAAGGGAAGAAAAAAAAAGTTAAATAGAAAAGACATGTATTTCTTTTCCCTTCATATTCACTCCTCCAGTCACAGACACTCTCCAGTTGTGTTGTTCAGCTCTGCCCTTGTGTCTACTTAATGCCAACAAACCTGCCTATCTCAGAGCACCTTTAGAGCTTCAGTCCTTAAAAGTACTTTAATTAAATGTCATCCTCTTTCTTCCTTCAGCTGTGTTCTGCTACCTCACTACTTTTCATGAGCACTTACTACTGCTTTGAGTGTTTTTGAATTTGTTTTCCCTCTCAGTGCCTCAGTGTGCTTTTGTGCTGTTTTCCTCGTCTTTCATGCTGAAGTGCTGCAGGATGACATTGGTCTGTGAGTCAAGGTACATAAACATGTTCTTTGATGTGAGGAAAATATTCTGTCCCATGCACTTGACTGGAGTTACAGGACATGTCACTTATGAGACTGATAGATGTTGGTGCCAGAGCTGCCTGGGCAGTTGAATATTCTCAGTATGCAAACAGATCTGGTTCTGTCTTAATAAGGTGGCTGCAATTTTCAGTACAATCCTTTAGAAACCCCCTGAGTCTTCTCAAGTAATTTAGCAGTGGAAGTTTGGGGTTGAAAAAGAGAAGGCAGTCACATTTTCTTGTTCTCCTGGGGATAATGTCAAGTAGATGGTGTTTAAAACAACTATTGGGTAATAAAAGTAAACATTATTAAAAAACAGAGTTGGATGAATTCAATTCCTGCAGATTGAGGAACTCTACGCTGCAGTTCTCAGAAATTCTGCTTAATGAAGGCGAGGCTGTGTAGTGAGTAGTTACTCACTAGTTATAATCAGTTTGTTTATCAGATTTGAAATCTTGCTTTGTGGCTGAGCTTCTGTCCACAGTTGTAAATAATTTCCGTTGCTCAACTGATGGGTGACCTCTTTTTCTTTCAAAAATAAGGGCACAGACTTTCTCCCAACATCAAAAGGACAGAGTTGGCTTTAAAGATGCTCGAAGTGTTCAGTTGGTTTGACTGTGGGCCAAATTTTTCAATACTCTTTTCTATCAATAATAGTAGTTCTTAGCCATAAAGCACTAGTTTGCTTTGGTTTGTTTTCTTTCTGATTTGTTTTGGTTTTGTTTTGGCTTTGTTTTCTTACAAATGTTAATAAAAACCATTAAAAGTCTTTAATATTAGTTGTTTTTTTAAATAAAAAAAAATATCTTTACACATATAAAGAAGTAAACCAGAAGCACTGCTTCTGGTAAGTACATTATTTTTATAGACTTTGTCTTGAGCTGCTTGGTGTAAACTGAAGTAACCCACTGAGGTTATATAAATTATCTATCACACCCTAATTTAAGCTGGTTCTGACCTGTGGGTTTCACATATTTCTCCACAGCCTCCTGCTGTTTATTCTACTCCTTCTAACCCCAGAAAATGTTGTTCTGTCACTTTAACTCTGCCTCCAAAATATGAATAAGCTTGGAACCCAAAACAAATTCTGGAGTTCAGAATTAAAAATATGTATTAAAAGAAGCAAAGCCCCTGCAAATTATTTCAGATTTATACTGTAAGTTAAACTATATAGGTTTGTGTATCTGAAGAATGTTACTATTCTGTAAAGCCCCAAATGCTTCTATAAACATGGAGATTTTCACCTTGAACTCTTCCTTCTTAAGTTCTCTCCAGTTTTTGTTTTCTCTCCACATTCCTAATTCTAAGGATAGGAGTTGAGGAAAATTGCATCAAAACAGGAGTAATCTCCTTATTTTTTTTTTCCAAACAGACACTGACTGTGACTTCTAATGGCTTCAACAAATATTTTCTTGCTGGTGTTCCTAAGGAGCCCATTTTGCAGGGCAAGACCTCAGAGCCGGTTTCCAAATTCTGCACTGGGATATGAACGAGACAGTCAGCGGGTAGGCAGCTAAGGAGGAATCTATTTTTGGTATTAAATAAGTTGTCAACAGAAAAATATGTTTATGTGGGCTACTGGGTTGTGCTCAGTGCCACAGCTGCCAGTTTTACTCATCCACAGCAGAATAGGTGTCACCTTAATCAGATGACTACAGGATTCTGTCTGCCATGAAGGGGAAGCCTGCAGAGTTTCCCCTTCATCAGGTTTAAAGCCCAAGAGAAAAATCCATGAAAGATCATCAGCTCTATGTTTTCTAGGAGAAAAACCTGCTGCTGTGCCAGAAGAGAAATGATTTTTACTTCAGCAGACTACAATATTCAGGAGTGGAGAGAGGGAAGAGATCAAAGTTGCATGTAGCTGGCTGTTTCACATGCTGCTTTCTCAGTATTTCTCACTGAAATCATTTGTGTGTGCTGCTGGTTTAGACAGACGATCTGTAAAAGAAGAGAGTTGTGAGGGCTTCATGTTATCAAATGTGCTTTTCAGGTGCTTTCAGACTGGAGGAAAAAATTTTTTTTGGCCAACCATGTATTAGTTTCTTATCCTTTTGGAATGCTATTTTTTTTTTTTTAATACATACTGCTCTATGCCCTCTGAGCACCTGATTTAACTTTGCAAAAGGCAAAACAAATGTTGGTTAATTTCTTTAAGTTGTTTTATACTAATATAGAACTAATTCTTTTATCTACTGGACAAGTGAGGGAAGGAGGTGCCTTCTTTAAGAATTCAAGGCATTTGGGCAAAGGCTTATGCTGCCCTGGCAGCAGTTTCCATCACCAGGATCAGGATGCTGCCTCTGCAGCTGGAGGCTTGCCCAGGGCTGGTGAATGCAGCCTGGGTTACCCTCTGCCTTTCCTGCTTTCTCCCAATAAACTGAGGTTTAGTCCCAGCTGTATCCAGGCTGTAGTGAGAGTGAGTGGATGGAACAAAGGCTGTCTGCTGAACATGGGCTGGAGCTGGGAGCAGGAGCCAGCAGGGCTCACCTTTCCTATTAAGGGAAAAGATTTCTGGGTCTCACGTGAAGAAGAGACTCAAGGCTCTTCAGCTAAGGTGAAAAAGGACCTGCAGCTTCTGTGAGAGTGAGGGAAAGGTGCCTTGCAGGCATTTTTAGCATGTAGGTCACCAACCACCTGTGTTTTAAATAACTAATTCACCAAACAGAATCACCATCTCTCCTTCCATTCCTGACTCTTTTGAACTGCTCAGATTGCTTTTGTCATGCTTTATTTTTCTTGTCTATTTGCCTCCAAAACTTGGGAATTCCTCTCTGTTGAATGAAAAGGACAGTTGACAGTGATGTAAGGATTTAATTACTCCTGTAAAACAATGCTACTGGACATTTAACTGGAGTAATACCAAGAACAGGAGCATTCGCATGTTCACAGTTCTTGTCTTGCACAGGTCATGCTTTTCAAAGCTTTTGAATTTGTGAGACTCCTTTGGTCCCTTTATTCCATTGACCATCAATGTGATTAAAGGAAAAATTCTAGCTATTACCAGTTGTGTTGATTTAAGCTGGCAACCTGGCCAGCAAGGCTCTGTTTGGTATCTTGATAATAAACATGACATTGTGTCCTAAGTAGTGTCAAAGCTTTTCAATTTGCTTGGACTTTTTTAGAAAACAGGGACATTGAGAGAAAATTAAAAAAAACACATAACTTTCTGGATTAGCTCCATTCTGAATTAAATTTAATTACAGCATAGTCTTCATTTCTAGGTATTAATGGAATATGTGGCCAGTACATGGTATATCTTGTTTTCACTTTAGTGAAAGAGTTGACACAAAATAAACAGTGTTTTATTTCAGTCAGAGAGCCTGGCTAACAGAAATACTGGTAAGTGCACCTAAAATGCAGGAAAAATATTGTGTCTGTTAGAGAAAGTTTTATAGAGGCAAAGAAGTTGATATCAAACCTGTAAGACTGATTGAAAATGGAGGTAGGTTATTAGTTACTATATGGCTAATAAATAGTTACATTAACATACTTCATATGAGAAATGCTTTTGTAATTGAAGACCAATATCTAACATTGATATTGCATAAGCAATGTTAAAGTTACAATACTTACCATGAAACATAAAGTCATTTCTGAACTACTTTTATTTGCACTTTTCACTTTAGCAAGTATTAAAGAGGTATGGAAGTAACTTGGAAGTTTCTGAGCCAGCACAGACAAAGTTAATTAGCATTTTCGTGCAGCATTAATAGAGACAAAATTTGTAATAGGACTCTGCTTTTTCATGTGCAATATATTTTCCTGTGTAAAGTGACATGACTGCTCAAAATTCTGAACTGTGGCTCTCAGGAGGAATGCTGCTGTCACATGAGGACAAATGTATATTGAAACGTGACAGATGTCAGCTGGTAATAATTATGGCCACTTAAATATTTATAAATTTGTATGTTACTGAAAAAATGTATTTCTTCATATGAAAGATTGTGATGTTAAGTGTATCTGGAATTATGTTCCAGGCTTTTTATTGCTTAAGGCTGTGTGTTAAAATTGATGGCTTTGGATTTAGAAAAGTTGCGGTTTTGCTGCCTTGAGTAATTTCAAGGATTAATAAACTACAGGAATTTAAAATCTTATTTGAGGTTCAGGAACACACATCAAATATCTCCTCTACAAAGGTACATTTATATTTTTTTTATTCTTAGTTTTTTACAACTTCCTTTGCAATGACTTTGCTTTTCCACTTTTCTCTTGTAATTTGTAGTTTTGCAGTGACCTACAGCTGCAGTTATTCTTCCATTATTTGGCTCTTTAACTTCTTTTTGTCCTTTATTCCGTGCTCAGTGTGCATGGGGAAGCAGCAGCCCTATATAAAATATTGGAAAGCCAATAAGAGAGGGCTGAGTCTGAGGCTGTGTCAGTATGGAACAAGGCAGGGAAGAGTTTCCCTGGTGTTCTGTTCTCATCCAGCAAAAGCAGGAGCAGATCTGGTATGCAAAAGGCAGCGTAGCCTTCAGCCAAAGGCCAGGAGGCTGCTGCCTGCTCCTTCTTGTACTTGGTGAGGCACAATGGATGCTAAATAATTCAGTGTTGTTCCAGCAGCATCTCCAGGGGCAGCAGCCCCTGAAAAGTGCTGACTGGGGCAGCTCCAGGAGCCAATTCCATCAGTGGGCAGGGGTTGTGAGGTGAGTGCCCTGGCACTGCTGAGGGTGAGCACTGCCAGGGAGGGCTTTACAGCTTCAGGTGTGAAATTCCAAATGCAGGAATTGTGTTAAATGCTGCTTGTTAAGCTAAATCCCCTCTCAAAAAGAACTGGGGTGTATCTGTTTGAATTTGGTAGGGGCTGGCACTGATAAATCATTTGCCCCCAGAGACAGGCAACTTAGTTCAAACCCAGTGTTTATGGTCTCACAAGTAAATCTCAAAACCTTGATTCAGAACACTAGAGTGTTTTTACTGACTCCTTCTTTTCTGATGTTGGGTCATTAATTTTAGGTAGCTGAAATAACTCTATGATGCAGTGTAGTCAGAGCAATAAATTAAAGACAAATCTTCATAATATTCTCAAAATAGAAGACTAAACTGTTTCTATTATTTTAATTTAAAATTTTTTCTTTTTTTTTTTTTTTAATTTGAAAGGTTTTTTTTAAATTTGAAAGAAGAAAGTAACAGAAAATGAAGCTGTGTAAATAGTTTTGAAGAGCATATAATTTTGGGTTCCTGGCTTTTGCAGAGTAATGGACTGCTGTTTTTATTTTTGTCATGTGAGCAGAGATAAATGAGTGAGCTTGCAATTTTTTCCTTTCTGCAAATGGAGTTTTTCTCCATATCACATGTAATAACAAATTTTCTCATAGTTAATATGAAAGCAAGCAAATTAACACTGTGTGCTCATTACAGGGATTTTATCAAAATAAGGGAGTTTATCAAAGTTACTTTTAGACGTTGTAGTTGAGTTGTGGTTTTCTCTGAACATCCATACGCTCATAAGCTAAACAATTCCCCCTCCAGAGATGCAGCTTTTTGCTTCCTTCCCCAGTCTGTTACCCAAATAAAATGAGTATAAAAACCCTGGTACCTGTGTGTATTTATACCCACCCAAATAAATGTTACTGTACTGCTGTGTAGTAGGGCAGCACCTTGACAGTCCCACACGAGATCAAAACTTGTTGAGCTCGGTCCTTTGTGAACAAACAATGTGAGGCTGCCCCAGTACAGGTTTAAAATAAAATCTTGCAAGATAGACCTGGGGAAAACAGCTGCATTGATTTGCTGCAGGTAAAGGTCATGGCCAGAATTAGAACACAGTGTGTTACAGAAATACCTGAAATGAGATTTCCTGCCTGCAAGCTCATTTTGCTTTAGTGGACCACGGTGCTCTCTTGAGCAGCTGTTTTATTTTTCCAGTTATCCCTCAAGGGAAAAAACAACATGGGAAATTGTATTTATGAACAAGGCAGTTATTCCAAAGTACTGCCATAAATTGTCATCTTAATGTTATTTCTTGTTTAACATAGTTACATTCTTTTTCAGCTGTTTCTTTATTTGTTCACTTTCTGAAAAAAAAAACAGAGGCATGGGGTAAAGACAAGCAAATGTGGATAAAATAATTAGTAATCCAAAGAATGAATCTAGTGAATGTAAGAGGAAAAATGTAAATTTAAATCAGAATTTTACAGGTAAACAGTTTTGTGATATATTTCATGTCACAGCCTTAGGCTTCAGCAGTAAACCCTGTTCTTTTAATTCTTGGGGATTTTTTCTTTCCCTTCTGGCTCCCAAACTAATTTTCCACTGAACTGAAGTTGTTCAGCCTTGCTCAGATGATAAAAATCAAAACTAACACAGGGGAGAAATGCTTCCAGGTTTCATAATTCTGGATTGTAAAAACTTAAACATAATTAGCAACCCAAAATGAAGCTGGTATTTTTTCAGGCCTGAAGTACCTTGTCCTAACCTCTGAGATAACATTGGTGATACCTTTTGTTTTTCACTCCAAAGACTATCTTTGGACACTTTCCTTCTATATTTTTTGTGTCCTTTGTGAATATGGGCCTTTAAAGCAGGAGTGCCTTCTCTCCTAGGAGACTTTTAAAATATAAATAAGTGGAATCCACAGATACCCCTACTCCCCAGCACCACCCCTCTATTCTGTTGAGCCACGGACAAATTCTGCTTGCAGTGGAGTCTTTATTGAAGTATATCTAACCTATTCCTGTTAGTAAGGGATAAAGGGCAGAATTATGTCACACTTGTGTCTTGCCTTCATCTTCCAGGGCAAAGCAGAAGTTAGAGCTGTGTATAGTTAATAACAGTTGGACTGTTATGATAAGAGTAATTCAGAAGTTATGAAATAAGATCTTTGTAGTTGCCAATTTATGCCTACAATTCCAAACAAGGAAATATTCTGGTCTACCTAAAAATCTTAAATGGAGGGACTGCACTAATTGTGTAACATTTACTTCTTACACTGAAGAAAATTTTCTTGTTTTGTGTGGAAATCTTTATTTCTTGTAAATGAATATTTAGATATGTCTTTTGAAGATACTCTTACTAAATCTACCCTCAGGCAGTTTGGGTTTTTTTTTTTAATTCTCACCCTTACCGCAAATCCAAAATATGATGAATTAGGAAATGCTTCTTTTCCTCTATCAAAAAGTCTTTTTTTGTAACACTAGAACAAATTCTGTAATAAAATCTGAGTATCAGGAGAATCCTACTGTAGAACAAATTTAAAGTCTGTTTCTGGTTGAAATCTGAGCAGGGTTTTTTTTTTTTTTTTTTTTTTTTTTTTTTTTTTTTTTTTTTTTTTTACATATTCATTCTAGTTTTGATTAAAATGTGATCCTGTACCTGTTTATGCACTGCAGTCCATGAGCTTCCCTCCTTCATTCTCACTGATAATTTGATAGCAGAAAAGCCTCAGCAGTGTCACACTAAAGGATATAAATGCCTGCTTTGCCAGCAGCATAGCAGTCCTTAGGCCACACACAGTTCCCTCTGCCCTCAGCTGCTGAGACCTCATTTTCTGCCTGCTCATGGAGGTGTTAAATTTGTTCCTCCTTAAACATACAGAAAAATGAGACTGTGCCACATTCATGTGGTGGGAAATGAACAGGTCAGACAAGCTCAAGAGCTGATGGAGTAAAAATAGGGGCAGTCAGGGAAGCAGTTCTGAATTTATTTTGGAGAGGTGAAGAAGAGTATGTCACTGAAAAACCCATTCTGTAGCTGGAAATGTTTAGTATGAAAAATGGAAGTGTTTTGTATGCTGTCCTAAAAGTGGAAGATGAGCACCTCTTGAGCCTTTTTCTGAGATACTGATAATATTTTGAGGTGATATAAAGGGGTAACTGCAATTTTTGTTTGCTTCTTAATTAGGGAAGCACATTTTGCTTACAGCAGCTTAAATGAACTGTTAACCATACATCTTTTTAGCAGAATGCAGAAAACTGCTTGCAGTGATCAGCAGTCTTTTTTACTAGTACCTTTTAAAAGTTCATGTCAAAACCTCTTGGTTTTTATTGGTATGGTTACGTATTGCAGTGGGGTTCCAATTTTGTTGGGAGTTTTTCATTGGAATTACAGTGGCACTGGTGGAATCACTCCAGTCCAGTGAAACTGTGTAAAATCTATGTCCTTAAACATACGGAAAATCCAACCCACACTATATTTTCTGTTTTGATACATATTCATGGCTGTATTTGAAAGTTATTTCTTTGTTTTATTCCTGTCCCCTTCACCCCTAGGACAGAAGTAAGAAAATGGAGCAAAGAAAAAAACCCCAAAATAGGCAATCATGACAAGGAGATTTAGTATCAGCCCTTCTGCTTCTGGAATAATAATCCAATGTCTTTAGCATTATTTCAGTGCAATACCAGCCTAAAGTTAATTTCCAGGTGTTCTGTTTAATGGTAAAGCAAATTAGACCTAACCCTGAGAATTTTAATCCATCAGCCCACAAAGGCAAAATAGACACTCAGACAAATATCCCAACCCCCCAACTATTTATTACTTCAAACCAATTTTAGCTGAAGGGAAAATATAAGTGATGCTCACTGGTAAATATTACTGTACTATAGGAAGCCACAGAATGATCAACTCTAGTATTTATATCTATTAATTGAACATGTAGCTCTAAATGCTTTAGCATATGCTGTTTTATTAGGGTGACAACATGAGTGTATACACACAGTCATCAGGAATTTATTTAGAAAAAATATAACTGGTCAAAGATTTGGTAATGTTCCATGACTGTCTTTCTCTTTAGTAAGTTTTTTTTTTTTTTAATTATTATTTTTAATATGTGTTTTCTTTTGTTTGCCTTTTTTTTCCCTCTAAGTTTTTTGGTATACACAGCCTTTCCTAATTTCTAGATCTTAGACTAAAATTTTTTCTGGCACCTTACAACATCTTATTCAGTAAAATTATTTTACAGTGTTTGACAACAACTTCCATAAATAAGTTGATAAATAAGAAAATGAAGCACAAGCCATCTGATCCAAAACAGCAATTACAAGGATAATGGTTGTCTTGATGTGAAGTAGAGGAATACTGAATCATTTAATAAAATGAAATTTGTCATTTATTAGTTATTTATATCCAAGTTGCTATAAATATGTTAAACTTCCGTCATACCAGATTTTTTCAGTGATATCTCAGTAAGAAGGATTGCTGCTGCCTGTATATGTCTGTGTAAGCAGAATTTCTTTCCATTTGATCTCATCCTGATTTGCTTTTGATACATTTTACTGTTAAGTACTGACCATAATTTTTATGTTAAAAAAGCTGTTTTTCTTGAGATGCAATGGGCACAACCTGTGGCCTTGTTCCCTAACAATCTCCTCCAAAGGACTGCAGCAAAAGGAGCCACTCTGAGTGTTTTTTGAGATAAGGATTTGTTTGTTCAGAAACAGTAATAGAATTTTTTTTCCATTGTTGCTCAAATATCCTCAAAATTATTTATATATAAAAAAAGACAATTGTTTTCTTGTTTGTAGTTTGCTTTGCTTAGGTCAAACTACCTACAGCTGCTGTTTTAGCAGGAGTGCTGAATCAGCGTCTGTGTGCACTGTCGCTCACAGCCGTGTAAATACCAGCCTGTTTGTTTTCCTTCATCAGGAACTGCTCTGAGAACTCCCTTCATGTGGCACAATGAGCACAGCTTAAAATCCCATTATTGCATGAGGTGGTTCCTTAAGTGCAGGTTGTGCACAACCTTTTATCTGGCAAGGTTCTTTTAGCTGCTGGTTGTGCTCTGCTGGGCTCTCTAGACCCTGTCATGCGATGTGAGCGTGTGACAAGGCAGGTCTGTGCATTGTGTATATTTGTGTATATATTTGTGTGTGCCTGTGTGTTTGATACACAGCTCTGCCCCCAAGGATGTGAGGAAATCAGACCCTTCCAGGCTGCCATGTGTGCAGCCATCCCAGGAAGAGACCATGGACCTCTCTGTGCAAACCAGGCAGCTTTGGGTTTGTGACTGGATTTGTGTGCTCCCTTTTCACCCTCAATAATCCATCCCAGCCCTTACACCTGATGGGCACCTTCATGGAGCAGGGACCACAGATCCCAGGGGAGATCCTACAAAATGAGTAGTTCCTGTAGGCAGAATCCACCACACTGCTTATGGTTTAAATCAAACTTGTTTAAAAGCTGAAATGAGAAACTTACCTCAATCTACTGAAGGGCTTTAACATAATTGATTAGATGGGAATTAAGAGAAATCCAAACTGGCATCAGTTATTTAAAGTTATGTTTGTATTGCCACTGTCATCTTTAACATTATACAAGGGAAGATGAAATTCTGTATGAATGAATTTGGTTTTTCTGCTAATATTTTACATTTTAAGAGGTGTGTATTGAATATAACCATAATAATGTATACTATACAATATAACTGGACTATCCTATAATCCAATATAAATTTCTTATTTTGGATAGACTTCTCTGGCAGCATCACTATAGTGGACCTCCTCCTGGGGTGTATTTTTCTGATGATTCTGAATAGTACTCGATAAAAGGGGAGAATGAGGGAGACTTCCCTATGTGCATACACATAAGGTTTTTTTTTTTTTTCATAAAGAATAATTTCCATAGAAACTTACCTAGCTTTAAGGAAAAGACTGGGAAAGAAATGATCACATTTGTATTCCTGAGCATCCTCTATCAATACTATTTTTCTCACCTATATATGACCTCTCAGAATCTATGTTCTTAGAAGAAGAAATTTGGATGCCAGTTTTCAGTGACACCAATGATTTCAGCAAGCAGCAGTATGTAGGAAAGCCCACTGTTTGGAGAATTACCAGCTCTGACAAAACAACACTGTGAAATTGGCAGAATGATGAGGTCCAGGCATGATAACCAGGACTTTGCTGCCATCAGCTCATTTCCTTTTGTGGCTGTGATTGCTGGCAGGGTGCAGCCCTGGGAGTGTGTTATGAGATGGCCAGAGAGGCTCAGAGGTTCTGGCTCATCAGGCAAGAATCCAAGTGTTAAAACATTGTGTGTAGCTCTGCACTTGTTATTTGTGAACTATTATCTTTGTGTGTAACCCAAATATGAGGATGTAAAACCTCATCTGTTTTTTTTATATACTGAGTAGGCTGTGAGGAGATAATGTATGGCATGTGTAGGATTCAGAGGGACCTGATGTTGTGGTTGTCATTTTTTTAATCACTTGGATCAATCACTTCAGTCTGTTCAAATAAAGGCTTTTCTTCAACTGAGTCAGTTGAGTGTAATTTCCATTTTCATTGTGGGTTCTCAGTTATGAGACTTTTCTCATACATTTACCCCATGGGGTATTTTCAATATGCATGAGGAGATGGCATTTTCTCTTATAGGAAGTTTTATGCCAAGTCTTTATAAAGCCTCACATTTTTAATGTGAAAAATAACTCTGGATAAAAATCTGTTGTTGATTTATTCCCATGTTTTGTTTTTGGCTCCTGCCTCTGACTAGGGAAATAGGCTTGTTCAGTGCAATTTTCTTCTATTTTTTAGAAGGCAATTAGTACTGGTATTCTATGATTTTAATTCTGCTTTGTAATTTTGGTTTGATTATGACCAACATATAAATTGGTCATAATTGTTTTGACTCAATTAAGCTTTTAGTTAAAATTATTTTTTTTAACCCGTGAAAAGTAATAATAACCGAATTTTAAACTCTGTAGGGAGTTTAGTTATTTTTGTCTTTTTCAGTAATTTATTCACCAGTTGGAGTCTTTTCTGTAAAGAGTTTTAATTGAGATACTGCCTAGTTTCCTAGCTGGAATTCAGAAAATGAAATATATACCAGGGAAGAGCAGGAACAACAAAAAAAAGATTGATTTTAGGGAAACACTTTCCAAGTAGCATGATCAAAGGACACATACTGGAATTTTGATTCTTCCATCAGCCTTAGTTTTATTTGTGGCAGCATACAGAGGAGTGAGAGGGCAGACAAAGCTTCCCAGATTTGCTGAATATATTTTAGCAGCTTCTCTCACTTGTTTTGTTCCCCAGGTGTCATCTGCAAGCTTCAGGGAGGTGCCACCTTGTAGCCATGCCTTGCTTCAGTTTGCAGTGGAAAAGATAAAGATATAAATTGGGGAAAACCTGAGCCCTGTGGTCCTGCTCCCCTTACCACCCTCCTGGTGGAGCAGGAGCCCCTAAATCTCCCTCCCTCTAAACCCAACCTCCCTGCCAGCTTCTGTTTGGCTGCCCAGCCAGGGGCACCATGGCAGCCTCACTTAAAGACAGGGGTACTGGGGCAATTGCACTGAAAACCTTGCTAAATTTGGGGTAAATTATGTTCACTGCTCTCTGCAGCTACAAAAAATCAGTCATTTCATCCCAGAAGGAAACCAGATTGATCAGGTATGGCTTACCCTTCACAGGTCCATCCCATTCCCAGTCATCACGGTGGCTGTGGGCCCAGAGATGTGTTTCAGGGACAGAAATCAGGCTGACTTGCTGACAGTTCTTTGGGTTGACCTTTATTAAATTGTTACCAAATCTCAG
Organism: Aegithalos caudatus; assembly: GCA_013389925.1. Classification (NCBI taxonomy): domain Eukaryota; kingdom Metazoa; phylum Chordata; class Aves; order Passeriformes; family Aegithalidae; genus Aegithalos; species Aegithalos caudatus. The sequence continues at coordinate 81,960 of WEIU01008011.1, read as the reverse complement.
GTAATTCAGTCCTCAGTAACCGAAAGTGAAGCATATCAACAAATATACTTACTGACGTTTTGGTATTAATAAGGGAATATTAAAATATTTTTGATGCAATCATTTTACCATCTCCTTCATAAAATGATGCTGTTTTAAATACAGGATAATATAGATTATAATCTTGAGGGTGATTGGGAATTCTCTCTCTCCATTACTTTTACTTATGGGATATACAATCAGGTGCTTTTATTTGGCAAGGCATTCATTATAAATACAGTACTTTTGTGTTTATTCATTCTGCTGTGCTTTGCCTTCTTTCATTAGTCTGGCAAATAACTTTCAGGTAATACTCTGATCTCAGAGGAAGGTGTCAGTCTTTGCAGTAGCTGCTCCTCAAACACTTGGCTTTGTGAGAATTTTCAGAAGCAAATACTTTTAATGAGAGAAGTGACTTGATTCTGTATCCTGTTCCTGATACACCTATTTTCTTAACTTGTATTGCTGTAGCTGTATTCTCACTGAAATATTTTTAGTCCATGATTGAACCAAGGTCTTTAAAAAGTAATCTGGAGAAGGTTTAATTTATTTCTCAGCAGTTTTAATGAATTTATGCAAATCTGAGTGAAAATAAAAGGTTTTTATGTATCAGCATGTTTGCTTACAAAAAGCTTCTTTCTGGTATTTAAAACGCAATCAATTTCTTGTTGCTGACTGAAGTTCAAGCTCTGTATCAAGGGGATGACAAATGGACTGAGATGTTCTTAGCATTCATTTGTGGCACGTTGGTCAAGCTGTGAATCGGTTTCTGAGGAGCTGAAGGATGTATCAGCATTTTGTATTTCAAGTATCTCATTTTCTACATCCATGCATGGTGTTTGTGGCTTGAGAGGATGATGGGGAAAGTAAACTAAGACTCTAAAATAAATGAATATCTTTAACATCTCCTCCTGGGAGTTCCTCTGGCTCTACTGAAGCAGTGTGATTTAAATAAGGGCACAGGTTGTTTTGTCTTAGCTTTATTATCTTGGTGTGCCTAAGAGAAGTGAGCCTTAGGCTGTAAGATGCACACCAGCAGAAGATCCAGTTCAGTACAGTAATCTAAGCAGTTATTTGTGCTCTCACAAACAGCACTTGGGGGTAGTCTGAATCCCTATAGATCTGTTGCAGAAAAGCTACAAGCTCACACTCTTTATTTCAAGTGGCAAGTAACTTTATTTCAACTCTTCTTAGGCCAGTGAGCCTTAAGATCTGCTTTTTAAAAAAGTTCTTCTTGAGTTTTCAGTGCCATATGGTGCAGTAATGTTTTTTTGACCTGATCTTACCAGAAATCATCCCAAATATGCCAGTGGTGGGGAAGAAAAATTTCAGGCAGAGAATGCTAGGGCTTAAATGCTTCTGATTTTTAATCAGAATTTAAGTCACTTGTGCAAAAGTAATTAAAACTGTTATTTCTGATACATCTTAAAGAATAAATTTCTGATATAGCAAAATACGGAATATTTGGGTGGCTGGTGTGGGACACAAGATATTGTGGTCTGAAACATTTCAAGGTAAAACACAGGGTGTGTAATAGCAATGCTTTTGTCAGGATTGTGTGCTGGAAGTCTGGGTTGTGTTGCCAAAACTGTCTCAGGCGTGAATGATCAAATTGCAGTAAAGTTATGTTGCTATAAATTAGTATCAATTCTTTAATACAACCCAGTATACAAATATTATTCAGCTGGAATGCTACTTGGGCAGAAAATTCAGTGCTTTGTCATTTATATTCTTCTCGTGTTTGGATAAGGGAAAAATCTAGAAACACATTTGCTATAGGTAACAATCTGATCTCAGTTTTTTTGGTGTAAAACTGGAATAAATCTTGTTTGTAGAAATGGAATTATTGAAATTCTCTATTGCTGTGAGTTTGATTTTACTCTGTCTCTAAACAATTCTTGCTAAAGATTGAAAAGCATTAAATAAAATAAGTAGGTCACACAAGTGAGATGATACTGCCCTTATCTTTAAACAATATTCTAAATTGACTCTAGTGCAATGAAAATAGATGAATACTCCGTGCTCCCATGTGAGCTGTCAGAAAGATAAAACTGAATATTCTCTAAATCAGCTTTTCCACAGACAACTGCTTCATCATCATTAGTATGTATATTCTTATTAATATCTAGGCCACCCAGTTATGAGATCCTAGACTGCAGCTTTTCATAATTTACAGCTACTATAATTTTCAGCAGGATTCTATGCATGACCTATCACAGAATGAACACTTGATACATTTCTCTGTGTCTTCTCAAAGTGCTATTTTGAAAAAAGGGCTAAGAATAAATGCATACATCTGTTGAGGAAGTTGCATTTCTTCACAGTGTGGTGATCCTCGCCAACTGCTCTGCTGTGTGTGAGAGGACTGGTCACTGGAGGTGTCTGACAATTTGGAATTAAGACAGTTTGGCAGATGAGGGCAGACACAGGAGCCTTCTATAGCAATGTCTAGGAGTTGGGACTAGAATATAATAAATGAAAAATTCTGCAACTCCCCAGGGGTAGGAATGAGAGATGGAGGTGGAGTAGAGCTGACTGTAGCCAGGCTCGCAGGCTGAGGCTGGGGAACCAATATACAGGTGAATCTTGGGGACTTATGCAAAGAATAAGATAGAAAAATATAAAATACAGTGTAGACCCTGCTGGTCTGAGTGATTGACTGCAGACAGCCACTGTGAATGGGGGATTAAGCTCATTGTTCAATGCCAGGTGCAGTTTGAGATAGAAATTTCTGAGATGGGATTGACTCTTAAAATTTTCATTATGTTCAAAATGCCAAGTGATTCCTCTTGTTCCACAAATTTCTATCATCCATTTTCCAGAGTAATGAGAGTTGATATTTGTTGGCCTTAATAATTTCATTATTATCTAGAACTGTCAAGGAAAGCAGGAGGTAAGGTGGGGGTACATGAAAACCAGCCAAGCAGTAACAGTAAATGCTGCTTATTAAGAAGCACTTTCTCTAGTGGCATCTCTGGAGACATCTTGATGAAGTTTTTCTGGTGAAAGAACTCTTCTGTAAGTGAAATAAAACAAAATTATGCTGTTGATCAAACCAGCAGCATATCCCATTTGTGTGTATCAGGGCTTGTTTATTGGTGAAGCAGTGTGATTTATCTAAAGGTGGAACCTCTTTGCATTATGTTGGCTGACATAAAATATATGATGACAGAAAAAAAGTAGATGATCCTAACCAGGCTTTTGGAAAAATAAAATAAAATGAGTCTCTGAAATTTCAAGTGAGTCAAGACACTAGTCTGGAGTGTGACACTGCTACGTCCAATTTGAAACTAAAATTAAATCTTCCTGCTGTTTATCACCATTAGCCATTATGCACTTTCTAGGCTAAACTCTTTAAATCATGGTGGAAGTATTTTATAGAATATTAAGGTTGTAAAAGGATTTTTAAAATGTCAGGTTTCATGTAGATGATTATTTCAAACTCTTACATTCCTCAAATTTCTTGATGCAACCTGCTTGAAGGTCTCTTGGTGTCTTTTCTGGTTAGGTGCCATCATCCTGTGTTGAACAGCTTGTGCTAAAGCACAACTATCCTTAAATAAACATATTGAGCTTCATGTGATGAGTCAAATACCCTCATGAGACAGAATGTTCTGTTACTGAATCACAGCTGAAGAAGGCATGAGGATGGTTAATAAAAAAATCTTAATTGTTAGAATTCTGCAAAACATAAAATAAAGAAGCTGTGACCCTGGTCTGAGAAATAATTCTGTTTTCACCACAGCCTCAACTGTAGATGCTGTTCAGGTTAGGGGACAGGATGTTCCTTTAGAGTAAGCACTTTCCTTTAGGACACAAAACTCACTGTTTTAGTCTGAAAGTGACCAGGATCTGTAATTTCTATTATTTTTACATAATTTTGCTTTTCAATGATTTTTCTTCATTGTATAGATATGTTTATGTAATCCCACTATCAATCTTCAGCCTCAGTATGCCACTTAGATGCACTTTGCCCCTGGTTTGGTCTCTCCTGGATGGGTGCTGCTTTTAGTATTTACTTTACACAAAAGTGAATCCAGAATTTTTATTTTTATTTTTTTTTTTGTGGTGACTACAATTCTCTCATGTGCT
>WEIU01008011.1:4874-68235 GCA_013389925.1 Aegithalos caudatus | reverse complement strand
AAAAGCTGCAGTCAGAGGCTGCAAACTGATCCCTGCAGGCAGAGCTCAGCAGGGAACACCCAGCAGTCAGAGGCTGCCAGGGAAACCTCCAGCAGGAGCTGCTGCAGGCAGAGTCAGGGAATGGTTGGGGCCAGGATGGCTGAGCTGTGGAGAGGGATGAACCAGGGCCCTTTTCATGCCGTGATAAGCAAGATGTCTGAAGCTCATTCCTACCCTCTAACAAGAGGGCTGCTGTAACACTGACTGGATGTTTTCAAATACTTTTGCTGTATATAAAATAGAGTTGACTTTGTTTAGTAGCTGCTCAGTACAAAAAAGAGAAAATTCTTAGTTTCTTGATGTTTAAAAATTTGGCAAAAAGAAAGGAACACTTCAGTGTAAAAGTATGAAACTTCACCTGGCTGCTCAGCACTTTGTGCATTTGTTGCATTTGCTTAATTTAAGGAAAATGATACTGTATGGTACTGGTAATCTAATCTGATTGATTAGAATCTAATTGATTCTGCAGTAAGAAAAAGCAGACAGCTGAGAGGAATGATCTTATCAATGTAAATGGATACTTGAAGGGAGAGCATAAAGAAGCTGGACCAGGGCTGGGTCTTTGGTGTCCAGTGACAGTTTGTGCTCCCCTAATACAGCAAAGTCAAGGAGAAATGAAGTGAGTTGAGGAGCTCAGCAGACAGCCACTAAAATTTTCAGGGCAGGAGCAGTGAGCCTCTGGTCAGGAACTGAGGGAACAGCTTGTCTTACCTGGGAGAGATGCCTTGCCCTAAGGGCAGTGCAGGTTTACCAGCAATGCAGCCTAACAGGGTTGAGTTTGCTCTATCAAACAAATTTTTGGACATCTCAGTATGAACTTGAACCATAGTTCAAGAGTTAAAGTTAGTGCTCTCTCTTTGTCTTTTATTTTGAAGCAGCAACTGAGAAACAAAGTTTTTGGCAGAGCCAACCATTACCTTCTGTTTGAGCAGTTATTTTAAAAGGTGCTCCAATATTCTATTGAAGAGAAGAATGAAAGTAATCAACAGTAAGTTTCAAAGAGGGCCTTTTGTGTAGTCTGTTTAAGCACCACTTATTCCCTGATGTCTTGTTTGTTTACAAAATAGCTCGGATGAAAAAGACATTCCAAAAGCAAGGATTTATTATGAATACAAGGGTAGAATTGTGCTTCTGTCCTGTAATTAAGGGCAATTCTGATACCCAGGTCAACATGTGTTCCTGGAGACTATTTTTTTTTATTGTAAGTAATCTCCATGTGTGTCCCAGGTTTTAGCTTTATGGACTAGCTCCACACACAGACCTTGTGAGACAGAGGAACACAAGGCCGACAGATGGACTGGAAAAGGGTAAGTTATGCCCTCTGACTATTGCATTAATCAGTCATCTTCCCAGATGATTTTTTTCCATTTGAAAGGCACTTCAGGAAGTAATTAATAACTTCAGAGCAGTCTTAAAAGATATTAAGAATTTGATACAATTTTTCTAGTACCCTATTTTTTAAAAGTGCATGGACTTCTCTCTATGTAGGGACAGAATTCTGTACTTAATAAACATGAATAGTTAGCTCAGCCCTTCAAACTTTTAAGATATGGAATCTTGATTTAGTTACCTTCTGTTTGGTGTAGGTCAAATGGACTTTTGCGTAGAACAAGGGAATAAGTTTAAAGGCATAGGAAATTAAAATTTTACGAGTGTCTTCCCACCAGGGTTGATGAATCAGACTGACTTCAAAGAGAAATGAGGTTTTCATGTCATCATCTGTTTTGAGTTTTTCTTAACGTTTAAAGGGGAGGGAGCTTTCATGTATCTCTGTCTCATATGCCACATCTGATCCCGAGCTGATCAAAGCCTTTTAGTTAATTTCAGTAGGTCTTCGGTAGATGTTAAAATCAGTTTTGCTAATTGCCAGAAAGGAAAATGGGAGCTAAAAGTGAAATTCCATCAAGGTCTTATGGAGATCAGCTCTGAGCTATGCAGCTGTGCCTCAGTTCCACCAACATCCAGCAGAGTGAATGACTTGTGAAGGGAGATGGCTGCAGAATGAGTTAATGAGTTGCATGCTGGTGTCACCTGTGTTGGTTAAGGCCACTTTCTATCAGAATCTGTAGCTACAACTGAAGAGTGTCTTCAGCGTCTTTTTGGAAAAAAAAATAATCTATTTTTCCATCTTTTAACTATGTATTAAACCCTTTCTTCTCTACTAAGTATGCCACTTGGTTTCTTTGCTGTCTGAGTCCACATACCACATGATTTTTAGGTTAGCTCATGACAAATGACTGTATGAACTATAAAAAGTAGAGAGGGCAAGATACAGAGCTCAGGTTTATAAAAACTTGTCATCATGGTAGGAATGAAGTCTTGCAGTTGAAAAGCCAATTGTGATTCCCTTCAGCACAAGTGACCCCTCCAGCCTGTCTCTGCTTGTTGTTAGATTAGTCTTTATTTTGCCCAGGGGACAGACATGATGTGTGTGTTCTAACAGCTGCTCCTATGAACAACACCAGGCAGTACAAAAGAAGAGCAAAGAATTTTCTTTGTAGTGATGGATTAAAAAAATAGATCTACGAACAAATCAGTCATTAAAAATATTTTGGACATTGGTATTAAGAAGAATACATCCGTAATACACTGTTTTCAGCCACTTGGAAAGGCACTTGGCTGTTACTTTCTGCTACAAGTGAATTTACAGCATAGCTCATTAGTGTCCTTTAACTGTGACTAATAGGAAATCATGTTTATTCAGGACCTCTGCGGCCTCTGTCCAAAGGGATAATAAATGTACCATCTGTGAGAGTAATTTGTGTGATGTATACATATATGTCCAGAGAACTGGAAGCATAATAATAAGTATGGCTTTTGCATAGGTTCGAGAATATGCTTTTGATGGCAGGGTGATTCTCTGCTGCTGTCAAGTTGAAATGAAGTCACGCCTGATGGCTGGGTGACTCTCTGGGCTGTTAACATTTCCCTGAGGTACTGGAATCTGTTCTGGTTTGCAATTTGGAGCAGTTCACAGATGGCTTTACTAGTTTCATGTTCATAATTTCCAGACCTAGGTCTGAATAGGGGGAGATTCAGATAGGTTAGAGATTGTTGTGATTTGAAACAGGTGGATGGAAGTGCTCCTGAATGACACCTACAGAGTATTTTTCATGTTTCTCAATTACTTGTCTGTTTCATTGGATACTAAATTTGTTCTCTCATAAAAGGTGAGTGTAGTTCCTTCCACTTGAAAATATCACACTGTCACACCTTTAAAAAAATTATGTGTAAATATGCAGTATATCAGAATGTTTCAGAGCACAGGTGAAATATCAAAGAATACAAAAGAAAGTGGGAAGTAGGGCTATAGAAAATAATTTATTTAGGGAAATTATTTTTGTTATTTGGGGTTGGGTTTTTTATTTGGTTGCTTTTAGAGAAAGGACTGTTACTATTAGTCACACAGTCAATGTGAAACTCTGTGGGGTAATAAGCCCAAGTAACCTGAGGGTTTTTTTTCTTTTAGAACAATAAGATTTGTTGTGTCTATGAGAGAATGAGTCAGAAATTACCAAAGCAATACTGATGTCAACACAGTGTTCATAAAATCAGGTTATTTCATTACTGTTCACCTTAGAACAAGACTGGAGATGGAGAAGTTTTGGCATTTTTAACAGTTTGAAATGTTATGTGGTTTGTATTCTCTTGCTTGCTTGCAAGTTCTGTGATTCAAACACATTATCTGCACTAGCATCATGATTCCTTCAAGTCACTGCAGACCAGTTTTGCCTTTTTTTTTTTTTTTGGTAAAACTACTTTAACCAAGTATATCAATTACTGTTTCTCTTCCTGCCTAAGTCAAGCAAACTTAAACTGCATCCACGTGAAGGGAAAACAGGCAGCATTACAAATAGACCTTCATGTTTACACTGTTTTAGCATTAACCATAACTATGTGTCCAAAACCTGGCCAAAATAAAGGCAGGTAGTAATTGATGTAGCTCTCTATAAGGTCCTGCCTGTGCCCTCTGCAGGATCACCAAAACAAGAATTTTTCTCTTCTTTGAATTCTTCTATCTTCCAAAATAAGGGTCACCAACAAAATTTATCATGAGCAGGCAAAGGACATTGACTGAGGTTTGCAAAGGCTGCTAAAGTGATCATGATCTCTTTCTGTGAACAGTTCTAAAAATAGGCATTTTCTCTTAGGTTCATAAACATTGGTTTCCCACCTCTCTGTGGCTGAGATGGAGCATGGATCATGTACATGAGCTCAGTTGTGTCTGTCCTCTCTCTGCACAGTGCAGAGGGGTGGCAGGGTGGTACCTCTTCCCTGAGGCACAGGTTTTGATCTCCCTTTGGAGCAGAGATGTTCCCACCATTGTGTGCAGCTTCCCAGCCTCTCACCTCTCCAGACAGAGCTTTGTACTTGATCAACCTGGCAATTTCCACATTGATAACTTCCATCTCTGCAATTCTCAGCAAGTATTTCCAAAGTACAACTGCCCATTCTCATCCTCTCTGAGGATGCAAATACTATTGAGTTATATTCCAACCAGATTCAGGTTAACCTGGTTAGACTCTGTGTTTTCCACTTTTAGAAGTATTTCCCTTTCCTGGTCTAATATCAGAGCAGGGGTCATGTTATGGTGCCTATTCCTACCTTCTTGGAGAGCTGCAATTCAAGTGGTAACATTTCAGTGGGGTCTCTCCCAAGGGGCTGACAGTGATTCCCATCTGTGGAATCACTGAACAGGACTAAAATATCTGTATCTTCTTTCTAGGCAGATTTGTGTGTTATGCCACTGCCTGACTCTGAATGTCTCAGTCAGAAGGACTTGAAACTCCAGCAGAATTCCTGTGTTCATGCTGCCAGCTGGCCAGTTCCAAGGACACAGTCTGAAGCAGTGTCAGCCCCTGCTTGCATCAGCACATGCTGCACACCCCACACTGCTCTTCAGATTGTTTTGGCTGCTTTTCTGCCACATTTGTGGATGGTCTGTGTGACTTGTGAATTTTCCTCGTGCTTGCAGTATTGTACAAACATTTTGGCCTAATCCTGGTTTATAAAACCAAACAACCAACCAAAAAACCCTCTTATCTGTCCAGCTCCAAGAACTGCTGTACATGGGGCTCACTGTTGAGCACCAGCACTTGCTGGCCTTGCTTTACCCCTGTGGAAACTGGTAGATAAGCCCCAGAGATGCCTGAGAAATTCAGGTCTGACCCTCTCAGAAATCCCACTTTTCCCATAGGAAATTATCCCTTAAAATTATCTCTACCATTTCAGTGGTTGATTTTCTAGCAGCAAAAAGTGAAATAGTTATTTTTATCATGAGTTGTCAAAATTTGGATTAGACTGGAAACATTTACAGCCAATGTTATTGATGCTGATAAAAATGCAGCTGCTCAGTACCAGAAAAACCTGGATTATGGTATGTAGTGCCTAGCTTTTATTGCCTGACTCTGGAAACAGGACATTATTGGATCACATTCCATGAAACTTTATCAAGTTACAGAAAGAATCAGGGTTAAGTCCCAGAGTCCTCTGAGTAATTTGTCTGGTTTGTGTGCTCCTGCTTTTCACATGCCTGATTGTCCACTCATGGCTGGCAGTCTGAGTGTTACAGAGCAGCTGAGGACTCTCTCTGGAAATGGGCACTGGGGGTGCCACCTATAGGACCCCAGAAAATCCTCCTCACCCCTCCACGACACCACCCCAAAACTGAACCCAGGAGACCTTTCAAAAATCACTGTAGTTATGGTGGTAATTCTTCCACATTTTATTGAGACTGAAACTATGTCTCCACATCCTGAAATAGTGATGGGCTTATCCATTCACAAAGACTCATAAAAAAAGACATTGAAAGAAATTTTCTAGTGGAAAAATTTTGTTTCCTTTTCAGGCCAAATAGGAATGTTTGCCTGTGATATTTTGTTGCACGTTGAGCAAACAGCATTTGATTGTATTGTCTAATCAGACAGAAAAAAAGCGTTGCTGACAATTGTTAGTCTTAAGAAAAATAATCCATCTAAAATCCACCTTTAGGGTAGTGCTGCTACTCTCACATGCAAAGTTCCTAATCTAGTTGTAATTAGAATATTGTTTTGGTGAGAATGAGACAGGCACAAAGACCCAGCGTTTGCACACAGAATACCTCCTACATGAGTGTTAGGTTCATATTTGGTGTGTAATGCTCAGGAAAGGGAGTGGGGCAGGTGACATCAGCTGGGCTCTCAGAATCATGGAATCATTTAGGTTGGAAACGACCTTGAAGATCACCCAGTCCAGAATGAACCTAACACTAAAGCTAAGTTCCCGCTGCAGGTAATTAATGTAGGGAGAATTAGGCTAAGGATAAGCATGGGAGCACTGCTAGTGAATACAGCTGGGCATTGCCACATTGTCCTTTGTGGTGTCTTGATGTCACTTAGGTAATTTCATCACATACCAGAGCAAAAATGACGGCCTTCCCTTAGGAAAGGTGAAAATTAGGATTTGCGCCAATCTGTGATAAAATTTGACAGCTGTTTTTCCAGTGGTCTGTTGTTTGTTCATAAGTAATATACTTTTAAATGATGTAAAGAAAACTTGAGGATAATTTAAAACTTGTGGAGCTGAGACTGCTAAAGAAACACTTGTTTCAAATTTGGTAAATGCTGATAGCTTTGAAATACACATTCAAAGTCAGCCCAGCTCTTTCTGTCTAGCTAGACTGCAATGATACAAGAACACTTTGGACTAAAAAACGTTCAGAAAGAGCACTTTATATGTTTCTCACTGAATTGGTGCCTTTAGTTATCTACATCAAAACAGTTGATAGCAACTTTAGAAGAAACTCAAAAGTCTCTTCACTTTTCTCTAATTATATATGAGCTGAATTACGATGTATCAACCACAGAACATTCTTACTTGATAATCAAAAAGTTTTGTCTTTGTTACAATTAGTTTTGAAATCTGTGCTCCTTGTTCTCAAGGGATATTTTAAGTGCCAAAGCTACTTCTCTGAAACTATCACAATCTCTCCTTTAGACCTGTGACCTTGTCCTCTTGAGACTTTTCTTGATCATTTTCCTCTTCCATCAGGCAGTCAAATGCGTATCTGATTTTGTGTATTTCATCAATACATCATTCTCCCAAATGGTTGCTGGCTTTGAGAATAGATGGAAAAGTACTAAAAACTAAATACTTCAAGAGAGACAAGCACTAGACACTGTTCATTCTTTGCTTCCCCCAAACCCTTCAGTGGATTTTGCAAACAATTTTTGTTTGCTTTTCGTATGCATCGAATCTTTGGAATTTCACCATGTTTAATATTAATCTGTGTTAGAGCATCTTGTTAGCACTGCTGTAGTTACAGACAAGTTTTATTTTCATTTTTGAGTTTGCTGCCTGGTGTTTTCTGGCAAAATTACCTTGCAGATAGAATGTCTTTCTGTCTATCTTCAGGGCAGAAGTGAAATTGGTTTTATATGTTTCTTTTTATTTACTGTGCTGTTCTTGAGAAGAAAAGTTTTGGGTACAACAGACTTGACCTTGTCTTTGACCTATCTTCCTGACAATCAGGAAACCTTTTTTAAAAATGGTCATGAACTTTGTTCTCTGGCTATTAGAATCTTTCAGGTGTGTGAAGTTCATTTTAGAGCAGTTAAATTCATAAAGAGTTTTTTGAACATGTGATGGAATTGCAGCTTTATTTTTTTTGAGTTATACTTTGGATATGAACCCTTCTTAGCTCCATGTTTACAGCAGGGAGATAGGAATGGTATTATTACCTATGGTACCATAATCCACTGTAATGGAGTCGGGTAGGGAAGGGGTCTCAGCGTGAGGCAGGGGAGGAATTTAACAAGAAAGGAGAGGGAGAAGAAATAAAAGAGTAAAGAGACTTGGTGGAGAACTACACCGAAGGTGATAATAAAAATGGCAATTTGTTTCATCCCTCATGCCTTCAACTCACTCTTTACTCACAAAATTACAGAATCAACAAGGTCGGAAAAGACCTTGGAGCTCATCAAGCCCAATCTACAACCCACCATCACATTATCAATTAAACCAGCAAACCAAAAGCCTGTTGGAGACCACATCAAATGCATGTACTGCAAAGCATATTTGTCTTTCTCTGTTTAGTTATTACCTTTTGTTGTAATGCATAGGATTCTAAATTTCAGTTACCTTTGTTTTCCTCCTTATATTACTTTGCTTCCCCTGCCTTTTCTTTAAGGTAGATGCTGTCTCTGTGTCTGTCTCTTAACTGGCAGCCTGGAAAGGTTTTGAGCAGACTGAAAAAACAGACTGAGATTTTAAAGATCTATTAATGGTTTGTCCCTTGATTACTTTTTGGTACTGCTAGTTTAACAGCATTGAGGAATGTAATTGGTGATCAAGAGGTTATTAAACCAGATCAGATGTGAGTTAGATTTCATTTGTATGCCTGTAGTTCATGCTCCCTATGTTATGGAAGCAGTATGTAAACAGAGTTTGGTGTGAAAAAGGAGTGCATAATTTTGTAGTATCAGATGAGCATAGTAATCTTATATTCAGTTGCTAAACAAAATCCTTTTAAAATCTTGTCTCAATTTCGATTCTCTGTTAGTGAGAAAAGCAGCATCTAATCTGGAAAAAAAGAAAAGGTGGTTGAAGACAGCTTCCTCTGCAAAGAAACTGGGGCACTCTAATATGCATGCACTCGTTTTCCTACATGAGAAATGTATAAAGGACTTTCCACTTTCTGAACTGTCAGTTAGATCCACACTGAAACATTTTGGCAGTCGCTTCCTGTGCGGTTCGTCATATGTCTCCTTGATGATTTCTCACTCTGTGGAGGAAGGGGGTGAGTGAGGAGGAACTAACAAATGATAATCTAAAAAAGTTCTCAGTGTATGTAATTTAGAAATGTCACATACACCTTGCAAAGAGTATGAGATCTTTAAAGTAAAGATTCTTCAAGGAAGTGTGGGTGGCAGTGGAGATTCTGCCACTGCTGTGTAAGTTTACTTGCAAGGCAGAATATGTATTGGTTGCAATTGTTCTCATAAAAGAAAAAAAGAGAAGTTTTGAGACTGAATATGATTAACAGGAATGCCAGTCTGTTGATGCTTCTGAGTGATGCCCCTGAAGGATGAAATAAACAGTGGAAAGCTGCCAGGAAAGGACATCACTGAAGTGGTTTCAGTTGGCAATGCTGTTCTTCCCCTACGAAACCCTGGCAGGGACACCAGAATGTATTTGCAGAGTGGTTCCTGTCAGTGCTACTGTGTGCTCCTAATCATGTTAGTTACTGATGCAGTTGCTGAAAAACCAGCTAGTTTTTTTTTACTAATTTGTATAGAAAATCAGAGGATTCCCTAGAGGATCTCATCTTTATTTCATATTTATAAAGACTAATACAGTTATCAAGTGATGGTCACAGAATGGGTCAGAACCACTTGAAACTTGTGGCTTCTGCTTTGTGTTAATAGACACAAATCTAATACATTAGTTAGGCTAATTTTTTTTTTCAATTACAATGACTGTGAAGCTGACAAGGCAAATAACTAGTTCAAGATGAATCAAAACTTTTTGTTAAGTTTGTATGCTGGAGAAAACAAATGCAGCAGCACAACTGAAGGGCTTCTCTCTGCAAAAGTCTTCAAATATTGTATAAATATCTTCAACATGAAGAATGTCTAGATTTCATGGTAATCCTTCCAATCTGCTAATTTCAAACTACTTTCCACAAATACCTAAGATGAGGTTGTTTTTTTTTTTTTCTTGTAAGTGATATTGGAACTTCAGAACTCAAATTAACTGGACAGACAGAGATAGGAGCAGAAGCAGAAACCTCTGATCTCCAATCTTACACTTTCTCCAGACCTGCCATGGTATGAACTGTAAACAGGGTTGCATTTTCTTCACTGCCTGAGCTTGTGCTGTTTTACAGCTGAAAGTCTGTGTAACTCCTTCTAAGGGGCTTTGTCCAGTCTCCCTCTCTTATATTGCAGCAATAGCCAACCTTGCTGAGCTCCAGAGGGATTGTACAACAGAGGAAACCACCACATTTTTAATCAAATCAAATTATTTCTGTAAAAGAGCATTGACTTAGCAGTCTACTGAGAAAAATGTTTTGAAGCAACTTCAGTTTAACTGAAACAATATCTCTTTTTTCTACCAATGCCTGTATTAAACAGTGGCCTTGGAGCCACTTTTTGGAATTGTTATTACACTATTGAACAAAATTATATTGTACTTAGACTGGAATGTTGGAAGACTGAGACCTATAAGTTGCAAAACCTAATATGAAAGTTTTGGAACAAAGTGAGGAAAGGGAAGTCCTTTTTTCTTTTGTCCTGCTTTTGTCTAACTGGTGGTTAGTCAAAAGTCTAAATCTGAGCTGCAGTTTTATAATGTCACTGGCCTAACAAATACCTCCCTTTGTCACACATCTTGTCAAGATAATAAAGATTTAAGCTCCAAGAATGGGCTCTGTGTATGAGAAACAAATTTAACAGAACTACAATTTCCATTCTTTCAAGACATTCTGCCTGCAGTTCAGTATGGATCTTTAGGGATTATATTATTTCAAGTGTAGTTTTACTCAGCACCTCTGAGACCAACTGCTGTGAAATCAAGTACCTGTATAAAGAAATCTGTCTCCTAGTAAGATTTTTCCTGGCCTCTGTTAACTTGACAGTTCCTTCACTGAAGAAGGATCTTCATCTGCTGTGAAGCCACATTATGCACAGCCCTCCCCTGCCTATTGAGTTGTGTTATTTTAGCAATGCCATGGGATCTCCAAAGGCACATTAAAATATAATGCCTGTTAGGCTGCATTCTCCAGGCAGGCAAGGAATTCCAGAATAGGAAGGTGAGACAGAGACCTTGGAAATCCCTTCCACATTCTGAAGGAGTTGCAATACTTTAAGATCAAGTTTTGTGCAGCCAAAAATGAAGGATGGCAGAAAGCTTACATTAAACTTCTCCTGTGGGCTTTAATGCATATATATCTGAAATGTAAACATTGTGTGATTCAGATATTTGTTCTCCAGCAACAGATTATTTGTGTAAAAACAAGGAAACCAACTGAAGATGACAGTCAGTTGTAGAAAAAGAACAGATAATCTCCAAGAAATGTGTAGAGTGAACTGAAGGGGAGAATTTTGTCTTGTCATTTGGCATTTTTGCTGGTCCTACTGGAATTCTGATTGTGTTATGAGCAAATTGCGATGAGCTGGTGTTCTCATTTTGGGTGGTTTTTGTTAGAATATGAGATATCAATGGTCGCAAGAACAGAAAGGAGAACTATTCTTTAAATACATGCTTTGATTTGGTTGGAAAGTACTTGTAATTTTTCTAAAAGAAGGCTTTTCTCCTACCAGCAATCAAAAGTAACCTTGTTCACATTTACAAAGTGAACAAAGATTTATTTTGAACAAAATTTTACAAAGAAATTGGGACAATTTCACTGATTTGTCTGGTATGAATCTAAAGATCTCTTGAACTGGATTTAGGGGACTCCACACTTTCTGATTCTCAGCAGAATGTCTCAAAACTAATTAATTCATCAGTTATTTTTTTTTCTCTTGAATGGACTTTGTGGATTTTCCCCCATTTTGAGACAAATTTAGGACTACACATGTTGGTAATGAAAACTTCTTTCTGACTTAATTTTCTCTTCAGATTTTACATTTTCTCATATGGTTTTCCGCAAAAATAGGTTTTGTAATTTGTAACCTGCTATCTTAATTGTGAATTTCATCTTTGTCTTCTCAGCATTGCCTTTCAGGTAAGTGTATCTTTCACTAGGAGACCTTTCACTTTGGGAAGACCAAATAAAAATAGTGCGTTAGAAGAAAATCAAATATTCTAATCTTCCCCTCTCTCAGGTAGAATTGAGACATTTTGTAGCTTATAAATTGAGGGCTTGCATCCTGTGTCTAAAATTCTTGGGATTATTTTTATTATTTATTATTTTTAATTCAAACAGAATTGAAATGTATAATTCTGGTAAACTCAAATGACAGATCTTTGTGCATTTGTTTCAGTATCAGACATTTTCAGAGAATCACAGAATATTCTGAGCTGGAAGAGTCCCACAAGGACCATCGAGTTCAGCTCTTAAGTGAATGGCCCATACAGAGATCAAATCCATGACCCTGGTGTCAGCACCACGCTCTAAAAAACCAACAATGAAAACTACATTTAGCCAAGGTTTTCAATGTTCTTCTTATTCTCAGGAACATCAACAAGAAGTTGCACACAGAAACTGCAGAATTTTTTTCGACTGACAAAATTCACGTTCAGGGTTTTCTTTGGGTTTTTAATAGAAATAGCACCATTTCAAGCTTAACAGATTTTTACTGTGTTCCTTGGCTATCTGTGTGAATGTCCATAGGCAGCAGATTAACAGGGACTGCTGTAGTAATAGAAACTTTCACAGAAGTAATTTCTTAAACTTAAGAAGTGGGAGCAAATCTCATTATCAATGTTAAGGCACAGACCTTGCTCTTCTAAGCCAACTTGATGCCTTTAAAAATTTTTTTTAAATTATTTTTTTACTCTCTGTGTGCTCCATTGTTGCAGCAGTGTTAATTAGAAACAATTCAGCCATGGTGGGCAGGCAGTCAATACTTGATTTAATGATATTATCTTTAAAGAACAGAAATATGTAGGTGTCATGCAGGATTCTGTGAGATCTCCACGAGGGACATGCACCTCATGTACTCAGTGTTACTTTAAAGTCATGCTCAATAAGTTAATGTTTCGTAAAACATTTTGTGTGAGGTATTTGTTCCCTCACTTTTCCTTCCTTGAGTGATAATTACTAAGAGAATTTTAATGCTGTTAGCTTTCATTCACAATTGCTTATTTTCATAGTGAATTTGGTGCAATGCCTAAGGTGTAACCTGTGTGAAAGTCAGTTTAATTTTCTGCCTGCCATGTGTTACTCATGGGAGGTTTATCTTGCTTCACATTACTAAAGATGAGATGCCCTCAGATTCAGCAGGGATGACCCTTGCTATTTTTCCCAGACTGGGAAATATAATTGTCTGCATGTTCTGGATGCAGACTCAGACATAAATGTTAATAAGATGACACTGGATATTTAACATTCCAGGATGTTTGCTCTTGTTTTCAGGCATCTAAAGAAGATGACTTAGGTTGCTTGAATTTAGGACTGAAGCATTTCTTTGTGGTCAAACGTGTGTTCATGGAGCAATTCAAACCAGAGAACTGGCAGGCAGGTAATATGAATATCAGTCTCACATTGCTGGTTTTTACTGGTTTATCCCAACCAAAAAAGTTTGAATGACTTTCATATTACTACATTACAAAGGAATTGTTCAGTTTCTGTATTGAAAGGAACTTTGTTCAATAATGCCTTTTCATTTATGTGTTTAATTCTTCCAAACCCAGAATATTTTGATGTACAGTAATGAGGCCATGGAGAATTGTGAAGGTTTTCCTTTTGTTGGCAGGTGATGTTTCAAGGGGAATTTAATTTCTGATGAACCAGTAGCCGAATGTTTTGTATTAACTTGAACACATGTGGCAATTAATTGGTACCAGTTGAAGCTCCTGTGCCTTATGGCTGCCCAGCTGCTCTGGGCAGGGTCAGGTTAGGAAACAGAACTTTGCCTTCTTGGGTTTGAGCAGGCACATCTGCCCAAGCAAGCTGCTGAGGGAAACAGAAAGGGAATCTGTTTTAATGGAAATGTTTAAAGACAGATTGTCCTGCTGCTGTGGCCAAAGCTATCAGGTGCTCCCTTTGTCAAGCTGTTTTACCTTTGTATTTATTTCTGTGGGGCAGGTAGAGCAGTGGACTTTTCTGAATGAGCAATTTCTGTTGATAACTGTCAGCACATTAGTCATCAGGAGAATGAGAACCTTCTCTGATATTCTTGAGAAAGATCAAGATTTTAGTGTTAATGATGAACGTAGTTGTACAGCTCCTTTTTGGTAACAATTTTATAGCTCAGTGTCCTTGACAGCTTTTAAAATTGTAGTTTAAGTGCAAGAACCCTTTGTCTTCAAACAGTGTCAATGAAGTATCAAGGAGACATTTGGTTTTTTGATTACATAATCACCACGGCTGAACACAATTCAAGATGTATGAGGGGCTGGATACAGAAGTAATCTAAACACATACCTTGAATGTAGCTCCTGACAGCAGCTCACCAATCAAGAAAAAAACTGTTAACTTGGTTATGGTAGATTATTTATAAATTTTTTGAGATTTAACTATTTAATTAGCAATTAAAGGAACAGAAGCTATTTTTCAACATATGTAAGCTTCTGGTGATTAGTTTGAGGGTTTTCTCACTGAAGAAGGGGAACAGACATTTACTTTTAAGATACTCAGCTCCCTTCCAGTTTCTGATGTAGTAATTACTGTGTTTAATATTTACTATTTATGAACTCTTTATCACCTTCTATTAGTCATCATTTGAATGTTACATTCGGGTTTTAATTATGTTGTGTAGCTTGATTTATCGAAGCTGCACACTTCCTGCCATATCATAAAAGAAATACAATATATTAGCATATTTTTAATTTGCTTCTCTTTCATGTGCTGCTCCTCAGCATATTCCTAACTTCCAAAGAGAGAAAGGTAGGCAATAAAAGTTTTCTCTTTGATTTTAAAACTTGTTGATGTTCTTGTCACCTGGCAAAAACGGATTTGCCTTTAAAAGATTGGATGAATCTCATTCAAGTAGAAATTGAAATGTAAAGGATTCCTTTAAAGAAAATAGTATGAAAGTTTCAGATCAGGCAATGCTTGACATGCTAAGCATAATTTCACAAAAGCTTTGCCTTTAAGTTTTGATAATCCAATCCAACACATCCACAATCACACAGTGAGCAGCTTCAAAGATTTGTACTTTCCACAGCTACCCCGAGGTAAACATGGAGAGCATTTGTGGATCTGTTTCTTTCACCTGCCCTAACTCAGACATTTAGCCTGGTTGAACTTCTCCCCTGTAGCAGGAGCAAGGAAATCCTTCATTTCTGCTACATGAGGCTTTGTACAGAGAGCTTGGAAAAACAGTTTGTACTGTATGGAAACCTCCCCCCCAAAAAAGACAGGCTGAGGGAGTTGGGGTTGTTCGGCCTCGGGAAAAAAAAGTTGGGAATTGAAACAGCTTCCAATACTGAAATGAGTTACATGAGAGCTGAAAAGGGTTTTTGACAAGGGCTTGGAGTGGAAGGACAAAGGGAATGTTTGTCCTTTCACAAAAGGGAGGTTTAGAGCAGATATTATAAATAAATTCCTCCCTATGAGGGTGGTTAGGCCCTGGCACAGGGTACCCAGAGAAGCTGTGGCTGCCCCTGGATCCCTGGGAGTGTCCAAGGCCAGGCTGGACAGGGCTTGGAGCAACCTGGGATAGTGGAAGGTGTCCCTGTCCATGACAAGGGGTTTGGAACTAGATGGGCTTTAAGGGCCCTTCCAACCCAAACCTTTCTCTGAAAATGAGCTTTAGAACCCCACACCTTTATCTTGATAACATATATATGCACATATATAGAAAAAAACCTTTTGTCTGGAAATTTATTTTTTTTTTAGAAGTTGACTTTTTTTTAATGGGGAAATGTGTTTGGGGGATGTCTTCTGAGACTTTCCTGAAGTTTCATTAATTATTACCAGGATAATTTTTATAATTTCATAGCTACATTGCCCATGGTGATTTCATTAATAGAATTGTTTTGTATATTAGTACGAATAAAGGGATTTGAAATATTTTTCATGTACTACGTGTTTTGATGAGGGAAGAAATTGGAGTTCAGTTGTCTTGAATAAAGCAAGGAGTAATGGTACTTAAAATTTGGAATTTTATATCAATCAAATATATAAACCTGGAATTTCATCTGATTTGCGACTTGTAAGCAGGACTTAATATCTCAGGTGGTTTTACATTTTAACAAACAAGAACAATGATTCAATTTTTTTTTTCACTTTTCAGACTGTCAGAATTTGAATAAATACTTTTGAAGTTTTATTAAGTATGGTAACTGCATGCTGTTGACACCTACAATTTTAGCCTACCTAAACTGGGTTTCAGGAACAGAAAATAATTCTTTCCATGCTGTTCATTCTTTGACTATGATTAGAGCTTCTTCCATGCAAAACAAAAGTATGAAGCAGTGAGCCATAGTTATCTTCCTTTCATTTATACATTCCTTCAAGGACCATCATTCCAAAATTAATTTTGTGTTGAAAGTATGGACTGTGAATTTGGGCAGAGCCTAAGGCAAAAGTTCTTCTTGGGGCCATGGTGATAGTCTCTGATGTGTGGGAGCTTTAAGACAATATTCCTCCATCTACCATTAGTTTAATCCCTGCCTGAGGACTCAAGTAATTTTCAGCTAAAACTTGCTGACTTTTCAAATGGGGAATGCCTTCAGACCCACTTTGAGATACAAGCTTCTGATCTGCTTGAAAAGACTCTTCTGTTTCTCTGCAGTCCCTTCAGAGGGCCAAATAGACTTGCAGAGCAAACTAAAACCCTTTCCTGTATCTATAGATCTGTTTGTTCAGGAGGGCTGTGAGTTCTGAGCTAGAACTGTTTACCCAACAGCTCAGCATTCACAGATTTTCCTCTACAATATAAACTGGTGGCAGATCAGAATCCAAACAGATCATCATCTCTCTGAGTAAACTGCTGAGAGGTGACAAAAGATGAGGAAAGGTCTTTTTCTCCACAAACCTCTCTCCTGTCTGCTCTCTAGACAAATCCAAGTGGAGTTGTGTTTGGTGTATCAAAGCCTCCCTCGGGCCCTGAGGGATGATCACAATTGCACACAGAATTCCCCAGTTTTACCAGCACACTGCACTCTCCCAGCTGCTGGGCTCACTGGGCTGTGGGGCTGCGTGGTAGAAAACAGCTGAGGAAGACAATTAGAACAGAAAGGTACCTGAAGTACAGACACCTATTGGAAGTGTTTGGGTTGTGAGAGCAAAATCATGTGATGGATAAAAGAGAGATTGCTGCTGTGCAAGTTGCATCATTTGGGGTTTAATTTGGAATAAAGGATGCTGTACTTCTCTTAGAAAGATGCTTTTTTGCCTGTTTCGTTCTCTTGAAATTAAAATGTGCTGATTCTCATGGAGTAAGGCAGGTCCTGGGAAATTTTGGAACTCACTTGTGGTTTTTCCAGTTCCATTATTCACTTCAACTTTTTATTATAGTGACAATGTACAAAAGGAAGGAGTAAAGCAAACAGAAAAGAAGTTGCGTAAAAAAGAAGATTATAGACAGAATAGACTCAGATCTTTATTACAAAGAGATTCTTTTCCAGTGATGAGGAATATTAGGGCTCCTAAATGTTCATTATTTGTAAAAAATTATAAAGATTTAATGGGCTTAAGTACAAAGCACAAAGGAAAGAAAAATCATAATTTTCAGTCCAAGATGCTTCCTGAACTGTGCTAACCCCAAATGATTTCCCACTATTTCCTTTCACCAGACTCTTGCAGTTCCATTTTTTCTTGCTCTTGGCAGCAGTAATTTAAAGAAGGTACTAGAGATGAAGTCCTCCTTGCTTCTTGCCCATGTTCTCCCCTAGGAGGTTTTTTGAGCACTTTGGGGGATGCAAGAAAACAGTTCCTGTATCTCAATTTAAACATCCAGTTGGTATCTAAGAGGCTGGAGTCTCCCAGGCCACCTCAGACAGGCAGTGGAGGGACAGTGGATATTCTGAATTACTCTCTGGAGGATGTGAGGTTAAGAGAACTTGCCTTGAAAGAGTTCTGTTCCACTGTGGGGATAGAGAGAGCCACAGGAGACTGAGTGCCACAGCTTGGAAAGCCTAAATACTGATCTGGGAACTGATTATCCCACTAAACTCAAACTGGAGGGAAAAATACTTTGTGGTAAATAGAGTAAACATTTACAATTTAGTTGGTAATCTAGCCAGTAAATTTATCTAGTTGTAGAGTATTATATACCTGTGTTAGAGTTCTGGGGGTTTAGTCACTGGTTTTCTTATTTTTTAATCTCCTTAATTTAGAACTTCCTCTTTTAAAAATTAATTTATTATTTTTTTACCTTTTTCTTCAATTGTAAACCAATTAATACTAAGATTGTCTTGTAATATAAGTCCAGATAATGAGTAGTCATTGAGAATCTTATTCCTGATAGTTTTAATAAGGGATTAAGTAGTAGAAGTTAACCCTCTGTTTAGTACAAGCATTTTTAAACTTGAAAAGAGAAATGATTTTTTGAGATCATATGATTTACCAAAATAAACATCTCTTGCTTATTTAATTCTTTGGGGGTGTCCAAGAAGGAAAAGACTGATTATATGCATGCCAATGTTCTAATATTATCAAGTGGTTTGGATTTTTTTCTTCATTTTTAACTTGATAAGGAGCTACTAGGGTACCTTATGCTAAAAGCACCATATGGTGAAATAGTTTTGATCTCTCTCTGTGTGCATACACATATCTTCATAAATTATGATGTAAAGAGAGGAGAAAATAATCCTCTCATGTATTACTCTAGAGTATGCCAACACAACCATTACACATATTAGTTTCACCAGTAGTGGTGTGGGCTGGATAAGCAGTAGCAGCTTTTAAATTATGCAAGTAGCTTATGAATCAGAGAGCTGCTTTGTCAAATGACTCACTCCCTTAGATAATTAGGCTGGGACAGATCTTAGGGTTTTAAAATCTTAATGGATTTTGGAAACAGGGTCCTCAGGAAAAAAAAAAAAGTTCATCAGCTGTATATCAGCTTTTATCTATTTGTGTCAGATTCTTGGGTTTACTGCAGAGACACAAAGTAAACTGCTGAACTTCATTATAATCATTTGAATGAGCAGTCCAGAACACTTGGTTGAACTGATTTTACAGAAAATTATGCTTCAAAACCTACTCTGTAATTCAGCTTTTGTTTTTGGAAAAGAAATCTGCTTACATACTATTTTAAAAGTGGCTAGTTGTTCAGCTGTTTGGATCTGTCGTGGCAGAACACTTTATCTTCAAGTGAGAAGGAACTTCATGAAGTATCCAATTACTGAATTGTTTCAATCTGCTTTCCATTGCCCCTAGGCTCACCTTTGGTTATCCCTGGGGGTCAGTGTTCATTGTCATTTTGCTCACTCAGGAATGAGAAAAATCACTGGCAGTGATATTTGCACAATATTATAGAGAGTAACTTCGCAAAAATAACCCTTCAGTGTGTCATCAGTCATGCAAGAAGTTCCAGACACATGCAAATGAATGCAAAATCTCTTGTTAACTTTTGCAAGTAAAACAATTTGGAGCAGTGTTCTGTGTGTGGGAAGATGTCAGTCTGTGAAATACTGTGAGGAACTAGGTTTGATGGAGTTATTCCACAAGGAACACAACAGTGGACGAAATGATTCAAGATATAAATGATTTTGAGGTTTAATTACTTCTTTAGGATATGTCATTCTCAGTATTTCCAAACTGCTATCTATTTTTCTCTTTTAAACTCAGTCCATTAGATTTTTAAATTGCATATGATATGGCCTAGAAATCAAATGCAACTTAAAGGCACACAGTTGAAAGTTCTTCACATCTTTCCTAAGGATTTAAAGGAAAATCCCCCCACTGCTGTGATGTATGGCTGCAGCATCTACAGCTGAAGAGCTTCTCTTTCCAGACACCAATAAGGGACAAACTTCTTGCATTTCCCAGGTACTTTCCAAGGTTCCAGATTTTTTTCAGTTTTCTTCCCTTTAAGAAGTATATTGATATTTTGCTTATGTTGCCCTTCTTTTTAGTGGCTTTTAACAAATACTTCAGTGAATCCTGTCTGTCATTGCTCTTGAAATTCTTTCTGCTAGTCTTATCTTCCTATTAATTTATTGATTAATGGGAATATGGATAATCAGCGACATGACAATGCCTACACCTTTGAAACAGAGTAGTGATTGTGTTTTCTTGCTGCCTTTTTTTTTGCTTGACATCTCTAGTTCTCTTGACTTCCCCACCTCTTGTTTTTAGTAGTGTATTTAGTGTAGGTGGCAGTTTGGGTTTTGTTTTGGTATGTGCAAGGTTTATTCCTCCGCCTTTTCCATTATGTCAGATACATCTTTGCAGAAGTATTGCATTCACTGATGTATTTTTGCCTGAAAACATAGAAACAGCATGCCTTTTTGCTATGTAAAAAGGAGGCTCTGTAAGCACTGTCATTCTTTTGAATAATTACCTTATTTTACTTTCCAGAAGGCAGCCTTTTAAATTGGACTCCTTGTTTGAGGGACTTTCTGAAATCAGGCCAGTGATAGCAGTTGAATTGCAAGAAACTGAAAAATGGGTCTGATAATCTGTGTGTTTTTCAAACTTACACCATCAAAAATTCTTAATTTTTTTGTGATATACCCATAAATATTAAAGTATCTCTGCACCTTTGTAGAGAAATAGTTTTTCGATACTCCTGAAATAACATGGAAGACTCTTTGTAATTAAAGTAATAAATTCTCAGATGTGAATAGCTTATTCAAGCAGTGATAAAACAATAAGGCTTTTTGCCTCTAAATGAGCTATTGAAGTGGTGATATTAGCAGTACTGGAAATGTTTTATTCCCACCAGCATTATAACTGTTGATGAGTTGACACAGTGAGATGGCATTGGTTTCAGGGGTGGGCTACTGATTTAACATTGGGATATGTTTCTATGGCAGTATTTTCCTTCAAACACCAGAAATGTCTTATCTGATTAAGAGTTTTATTGTTGTACTTTATAAGCTCATACATAAAATATTATGCAAAACTGATGCTACAGCAATCCTTTATTAACATGATTTGAAAGGAAGATTTTCTGATAATAATTCAATTGGCTTCAGTAGCATACAGTGGAACAGCCTTATTTTATTGCCTTGCTGTTTTACTTGAAGCAACTAAAATCCATATGCTGTATGTGGATGGACAGTGATTTTGGTTTATGGATTCATTTATATTAGAGAACTGAACTTTGGTTTTGTTTCTGTTTTGTCTGTGCTTTGAAGCAGTGGAACACTATGAACTTAAAATACAACTTTAAAACAGAACTGTGTATCTTCACCCAGCCTTCTGGAGTGAGCAGAAATGTAGGTTTGGTGATGCCTGTTTAGGTGAAAGATGATCTAATTCCAGTTCCCTCCAATAGCAGCTTTCCCCCCTGAGCAGCTCCTGTCAATGTTTTTGGTCTTCTCTGTCCTGAGAGCACACAAGAGTGTTTCATGTCTCCTTCCTTTGTGCCATGGGGGAGCTAGGAAGGGTTGTGGGCACACTCTAGCAGGGCAGCTTCTCCCCACATTTTACTTTGTCTCTGCTACAGTACTGAGGGTGACCTTTCCTGACACCAGAAATTCCATTTCTGGGGTTCCATCATCATCAGAAATATGTACAGATGAAATGGTAATTGCTCCACTGTGATGTTTCTCAGAATCCCATATACATAAAAAATGGAGGAGTCATTGCTGTGTTTCTAAACTGGAATCCATGATCAGTTTATGGGTGTTTGGTTGGTAGCAGTGAACTTTGGATCTCTGCCTTAATCACCCCAGTGTGGCAGGAACTCTGTGGTAGGGGTGGTCATTTCTTGGTGTTGCTCAGTGACCTATTAACAAAATCCTTTGGCATCAGGATGAAGTTCTGACCTGTCACCCAGCACGAGGCTGAGGATTGTGGAATCATGTGTTCCTCAGAAAAATGGTGCGAAGTTTCCAGTTACAACATTTCCTCCAGTTTAGAGACATGCCAAGTCATTCACCTACTTATCAAATGGACTGGAAGTTGGAATCTCTTTCAGGAGTGTACCTAATCCTGAATGTCAGCCTGAGAGAACTGGAAAAAAAGAATAATTGCATTTGTCAGTCTGTTTAGAAATTTCCCACAGTGTGTTGACAAGAGGGAAGCTTATAAGTTATGGTCACATGGAAGAAGAATGAGATTGTGAGGAATAATTCTACCAGTTGTGAGCAAAAATATTTTGATCTTCTGTTCTGTTGTTCTTTTGTTCACAGCCTTTATACATGGTAAATGTAGAAATGTCGGTGCACAGCAGCCAAAAAGTCACAATAAAGCAAAAACCATGATTTCCTATGCAGAAATACTTATTTTTATTGCATTTTTTATTTCTCTCAAGGGTTTTCCATGAACTTACTGCTCTCCAGACCAGTGATTTTCCAAGCAACCACCCGTTCTGGAGTTGAGTCCTGGCCTTTGAATGATTCTCCCATTTCTGCAACAGCCACTCCTGAAGTTACTTTAATAGGGGACAGATAAAGAGAATTAGATGTGCTTCCAAAGAAGTGGTCCAGTAGATATGTCCATTTTGTTCTATAGGTGTAATATTTCCCCACCTCATTCAAAAATTAAGTATTTATTGCCCAGTAAGTTTTGCTATAAAAGTTGTAACACCTAGTTAAAACCCATTTTCCTTAATTCCTATGGAGGGAGTGAAAATGAGAACTCCTTATGGAAACACCAGGGGCAAAAAAAGAGCCTGTCACAGGGAACCTGTGAATCCTGGCAAAGATTTCTGAAACCTCTGCAGGTATTTTTCTATTTTGCAACAGTTACTGCACTTTCTGTTCAAGTGATTGGAAATGGTGGTGGTGTTGTCTTGTTTTATTGGTCAGGTTAGGCAAATAGAACATTTGAAAAAAGGAAACTTTAGGCTCAGGTATGTCTGGATTAGGCCCCCAAAGTCTTTTCAGTATTCACGTCCCCTGGAATCCCCAGCTGGCTCCTCTACGTACCTGTCCTGGCATCAGGTTGCCCCCTTGGAATTCTGTTGCTATTTATACAAATACGTGAGGAATTTAAGTGGTGCATAGTGTCTGCCTTTTAGGTCTTACAGTTAAATTTAGAAATTGGAGTTATCTCTTTATTCTTTAAATTCTATCATTTTCCATCCTTCTTGTCATTTGCACAGCGAAGGTAGTGATTTTCTTTAAAAGGCCCCAATTTAATATGTGTATCCCAGCTGTCTGTGAATGTTGGTAGAAATCCAGAGGAGGATGCCTTGTGTAGAATGTGCTTTTATGTTATGTAAAGCCACCACAAAAATGTCACTCTATTCATCAACAGTAGAATTTGTCACCTTATATCTGCCATTAGAACATGCTACCTAAGTGAAAGTACCTTAATCTGTTTATTAGGAGTTTCTACAAGTATGACATGGTATCTTAACATCCAAACCAAGTGGACATAAATTTTAGGCTATATTTCTGGAAAAATTGTGTTTGCATTCTCTGTTGAAGTAATTTTTTATGAGAAGTGCATGATAAAAAAGATAAGTTAAATCTATTTCTGAATATTTGAGTGGTTTGCAGACCTGTCTTTCCCTTTTATCTATTTTAAGAGCTAGATTTTCCTTAGATGAGCACATCCTATCTGCTCAATAAATGTCTATATTTCTAAATGATGATGGATAAACTCATGAGTATACACACGGTTATGGTAGGCTGAGAAGAATCGGTGGTTTCTTGCAATTGTGAGGTTTCTGTCTCATTGCTTTTCATCTTTGTATATTTTATAAAAAGAGAACTGGCAAACTGGAAGTATAATCTGGATAGCTTGGATGAATTTGGACTGCAGTTTTTTTTTTCTTGTTCTGAAATGTTGGTCACTGGCTGAGTTTGGAAGTGTTTTAGGAGTTCCTTTTCCACCTTTAAATATGCGGTTATTATGTTTGATTATGTGTTAGACCTGCTTTATTGTGCTTTTATTGCACTCTGAAGAGATCTGATTTGTATTTTTAAGATACTTAAATGTCCTTTAGAATATATTAAAAGAGGAAAGATTGTTTGTAAGGTATTGAATTAGCTGAAAATAACGTGGGTGGTAACTCAAGTAGGGTATTCAGTACATACATAAAGACTAAATTAGAGCTCTGTGTATCCCATTTATCCAGAGCCAAATGTACTTGAAAATGATATTAGCACAGGATCCAAGCCCAGAATGCGCATGACATTTTTTCAGGCTGCATTTCCACAACCCTGTTCAGCCTAGCTCAGTTCCTAAGCAGAGGAAGCCAGAATTTTTCTGCCTCTCCTCTTGTTTTCTGTGTTTTCCATTAGGAGTTCTCTCTACCCAACTGCAGAAGTGTGTTTACACATATGTACAGCCTTTGTGACACGATTTGATGACCCTCCTTAGTCAGCTTTGTGTAGTATTTCAGTGGCAGGTTTCAGCACACACCAGATGCCAGGCAGGACAGGAGAGCAGCAGGTTTTGTACCTCTCCCCCCTGCTCTGGGCAGGTCCTGGCTGCTCTAGTGCAGGGCCACCCTGAGAGCCAGGAGCAGAGGCCATCTCAGGTTTGTCCAGGATGCTTCATATGTGGCAAAGGATGGAATATGCTGCTGGAATATGTCTGTCTTCTGCCTTCAGCTAGCCTTGAAAAGGTAATGAGATGTACAGCACAGCCCCAAAGAACTCCAAGTGCTTTGTCCTTCATTCCTGGTTTTTCAGCGGGTGTTTTGTCTCACTCGAATCCATCTGTAGCCTCAGAGTTCTTGGAGGATTTGCTTCAAGGATTTATCTGCCATTTCTAGGTCCTCTGTACCTTAATGACTAATCAGAAACCTTTAGATTTCCCAAAGATGGCCATACATGTCTCTGTGAACTGTTAATCATGAACATCTGTATGCAGGTATTTAGGTAGATAATTTTGGTTGATGAGATTCATTTATTAAGCACTACTAGGGGTTTAACTACTCTCTCCATGTTAATGTGCTGTTCTTCAAGCAAAAATAGAACATTCATGCTTGATTGATGTTTAAATAATTTCATTATCAAGGAGAATAATAGGATGGACATTGACAGCTTGAGAGAAAGCCAATGCTGATTAGAATTACAAATTTGTTAAAAAAATTTATTACACTCTTTGTAATCAGCATAACATCCCTCACTGAAGCAGCTTGAATAACTACAACATTGCCCTTTAAATTCTGTGTTTATAAGGAGAGGGAAATTATCTGTCCTTCTTAGAATTGAGTTAAATAAAACTATTATCCTAAACCAACCTTTTTTNTTTTTTTTTTTTTTTTCCCCGGATAGGGCTCGTGTAATATGTGTAAGAATTTTAAGTGGAGAAAATTCCATTTTAAAAAGCCATTTATTTCCTTTGTTAAGGAATTTACTATTTTATTAACTATCTGTTTTTAAATTAAAATGAAGTAGGAGTAGCACAGACTTACAACTATATCTATACTTCGCAGAATTGCCCCCTAAAACTTTGGTATTAAGTGCTTAAACAGTTCTTTCAGAATCTCTCCTAGCTAAATTCTATAACTGAATGGAAAGTAAGATACCACTAGTCTTTAGCATTTGCTCTCTAGGGAGCTGCTGGAAATGTTCCTCAACTCTTCTTTAATGCCTCTAGTCCTAAAAGGAACTGAGACAGGATGAGTGCCTGAAACTTCCTCTTCCCATCTGAAGACAACATCAGAAAATGGAATGCTTTGCAATAAAAGTGTTCAACTTTAATATGTGCATCTTTAGGGGAATGCACAATCATAATGATTTCAGTGTCACTGCTGAAGTAGGTCAGAATTTGAAAAGTGGACAAAAAGAGCTTATTCCTGAAGACTTTTTGAAGTTTGTCTGCTTATGGAGGGAGTAAGAGTATGGCAACGAAATCCAGAGCAACTCATGTATCAATAAATAATACTTAGCTTTTGTAAATTTGATTAATGGTAGGAGCACAGTTCAGGTATGCTGACAGTGGTCAAAATGAGTTGCAGCTTTTGCTCTTACATCCAGATTTTTAATTTTAAAGACACATCCAAAAATTTAGCTGAGTCTGCTCTAGAGACACAGGTCCAGATTCAATTCTGCCATAAATAGCTCCTGATGTTTTGCATCTGGATGAGGATGCAATCAGTTTAGCAGTGAAAATTCCTAAGCTGCAAATTAGCAAAGAGTGAAAAGTGCTATTCTGTGCTTCCAGGATTCTCCTGGACAAATCTGGCAGTGTTTGAATAAAGGTCTGGCCAAGAGTCCAGCTGAGGCCAAGCCAACCACACAGCTCTTGTATGGCTTGCTCACAGAAATTCACTGCACTTTGCAGCCAGGGCTGAACTTTTTCCTTTGCTGCCTTTCCATAGTGCAGGGCTGTATGGGACATCACACACCTTCCACTGTCCTTTTTCTCATTTCCTCTGTGGTTCTGCTGCAGCCCCTGTTGCACAGGTTTAGTGGCTCCTAGAAGGAGTAGCTTTGTTGTTCTGTCATCACCCCCAAGTCCCCACAGCTTGTGCCCCATCACTGTGTCTGTGACACACCCAGCGTCACTTGCTCTTGGTGACTCGGTTATTGTTTTCAAATGGATGTTTTTTTCTCCCCTGTGAATTTAAAATTCTAAGCAGGATAGTAAAAGACACTGAGAGGCAAGAAACAAATTCATAATATTCTACTGGAGAGTATATCTTGATCAAAGGGTTCTGAATAGATACAAAGCAATTTTCATTATTTAGAGTAAAATAAGCCAATTTCACATCAGTTTTATTTTCGTAACCATTCCAATGTAAACAAGATTTTTACTGATCTACTCCTCTAGCAGAGAAATGAGAGCTCTGATGTTACCTACAAGTTTCATTATTTGTTTGGTGAATAATTTGAATTAACTCTGCATGTAATTTTCCCTTTGCCTTTACCAACAGCCATATCTTCTGCCCATGACTGAGAGAAGGATGTTTTATAGTAGCCACAAAAACAAGAGTTGAGCTGATGATTCCCTCTATAAGAATGCAAGGCAATTAATTTTTTGCAAACCAATCAGATACTTTAGGAACCTCTTGATGTTTCACAAGGATGGTCTTTCAGCTGGGAGTACTGATAGTTTTTGCAGAAACGCCAAAGAATTCCTGCAAGGGATTTAAATCTGTAGCCTCTCTCTTCTAAACCAAAATCAACTGAAGAGAACAATCAAGCAGCATTTGTAAGTAAAAAGAACTCTGTACTTAGTCTTACACTGCCAGCTCTTCACAGAATACTTGGGAAATAAATGATTCTACTGCATCTTTGAATTCCTGATGCAGTTAAATTTATCATTATTCTTATTTACTAAATTTTTCTATCCTTTTACAAAACAAGGGATATATTCTTTGCTCAGCTCCAGAAGCTTCAGTGAAGCTTAAAATTGGTTCAGCTCCATTTATCCCAATAAAATTACACCTATTTACCCTAGCAGGCTTCAATGAGTATGACTGAGACACACTTTTACCCAGGATAGATCAGTGCTTTCCTTCATTTTTTGTCAGTAATATATTTAAAAGAAAATAAGTACTTACTCAGGTATGGGATTTCAGTAATACAAAGCAGTTAAATATTTTGCTTAACACTGTTTATTCTTGTATATGTACTCAAAGGAAATGGCATAGAAGATGGTTGTCAGAAACAATAATCAGTGTCGTGCCAGAATTCATTACTTGCAGTGCAGGAATCCTTCCTGTAAGCTGCTCATTTACCCTCATTTTTTATTTACTCTTAAACTGAGCCATTACTCTGCCTTGTCTTTGCTCACGTTTAGGGTTTTACTGAGGATACCTACCCTTAGTGGTAGTTATGTGTCAAATAATATACCTGTACTTGCTCTGCCAGAGCTGGTAATGCTGCCTTTCCAATTTTAATTCTTTTCCAGTTGCTAAATAACCCATCTGCATTCTGCAAATCATCAGTTCAAAACAGCTGCTACAGTGATATAGTCAATTAGCTGTTTTTCAAACGAGGAGAAATCACTCAAAGAAGGTTTATGCTATAATGAGGATTTTATTTATTATGTCTTTACTGCTTCTGTATTTTAAATGCAGCAAAATATTCAGGTAAGCATTCTATCTTTTAATGGGCAAGTATTTTCTTATGTCATAGAAAAGCAAAGAAGCATCTGTTCTACCAGGTTGTAAATTATCTGCTAAAGGACAACTACCTAGGAAGTTGTGCCAGCCACGTGTACTGAAGAATGTCAAGGGTAAAGAGTGATAGGTGAGATGTTAATTGGTGTTTTAGCATCTACAGAATGTCCCGTGGTGAGGGAGAGCCTGAGCTTGGTGGGAGCTGTGACCCAAAATATCCTGGGTGGTAGTTGTGGTGCAGATATAGCCCTTATTTCCCTCTCTCCTCTCACTCATTTAGTCCTTGTTCTGACATCCCTTCCTTAAATAATTTTATTGATGTGTGTATTTAATCCTTCCCTTATAGCTCTTAAAGATCTTCCACTGTAAGTAAAATTCTACATGTAAAAAATCATTCTATAACCCACTAGAAATTATTTGCAAGACTAATGCAAAAGAGTAAGGACACATAGATGTACAAAGTATACAACAAAAAATAATTTGTTTCTCCACTTCCAAGCCTTCCAAATCCTCTTTGACTTCACAACCAGTTTTTGTAGGTTGCAGGCAAAACTCTTAAGCAAAATATAAGTAGATTTTAGTTCTGTGCTTTACAATTTGTGTTTGCTGGAGAAAAACAGGGGAAGCAATTCATATGCTTCAGCTCTTTAACTGAAAAGATTATTTTCTTTTTCCAACAAAAATGCTTGGGAAGTAAAAACATTTGCTCCAGTTGGTCACAATGGGTGGAGAACAAGCAGTTAACTCTGTTTGGAGGGAATAGGGACAGTGACTGAGCCCTGTGTAGAGGAAAGCAAATTTCCCCAGTATGGAGAAAGAAAGTGGTTTTGGGGGCCAGCTGTTGTAATACTGATCCTGCTTGTTTATATGTACAGGCACAGAAGAGAAACAGTGTATTTTGCTAAAAAAAGTTTTGTGTTTTTTGATCATTATTAATATATTGTATTAAATTATCCTCTTAGCATCAGGGTATAGAATAAAGGTGATTCTGTAGTGCTTGTCCAGGCTGAAAGTTTAAATCCCCTTCACTTATCACCAACCACATTCACAAAAAACTGTTTTATTTCTCTATCATTCTGGACCAACAAATAATACTGAAAGTTCTCATTTGGAAAGATAATGAAGTAAGAAGAAGCAGCTATGAATATTGAGAGAATTGGCAGAATCATATTTCTTTCTATATCAGTCTTGTCTACATGGATTAGTTTTGAGGTTTTTTTGTAGGGTCACTTTTTATATGCTAGCACTCTATTTAGAAGAAATTTTTAAAAACTTATAAATCTGTTAAATGCTGATTCTTTCAAATTAATATTCTGCAGTGACTAAAAATTCAAGGATTTTGAGCCCGGTCTTGAACAAACTGCAGCTAAATCAGACAAACCCATCAAATGTTTCTGACATAAAATACCCATGGATTCCAATATGAGTTTTTGAAGAAAACTGCTTAGCCTTGTCTTTCATGAAAGTAAACTGAGATTTGCTGTATAAATATCAGGGGTTTTGAGGTCTGATCAATTTAAGGTATTCATCTTTTGGAGAGTTCAGCTTGCAACCATTGTCTCATAGGCAGAGAGAGAGCAGCACCTGAGAAACTTGTAGCTAAAGAATCACAATTATCTCTCCTTAAGTGGAAATTTAGTGAACATGCAACATCAGCTTGTAATATGTTGTGTATAATCAATTATCTTTTCACTGATAGAGGGACTTGTACTGTGTAAGCTACAAAGGAGAGTTTTTGTCTTGGATAGGGGATAAAAGTCTTCCCTACAACTGTGTATTTTCTTGTAACAGTGGCTTTAATCATGCACATCTCCAGCTCTCTAATATCTCTAAATTACCTTTAACTAACTTGCTTCAGTCTTTAATATGTCAGAGTATTAAGTTCTCTCCATCCCTCAATTTACACTGATTTTCTGTGAAGATGTAAAGCGTTTTTGCTCAAAATTCAGCCCTAATATAAGAAAATACCACTGTACTTAAACCCATGGTGCTAACTTAGACACAGGACTGTCCCCACAGCTTTGTGGCTGCCAGGGCTCCTCTGCTGAAGAACACATGCAGACCCTTTCCTTCCAGTGAAGGGCAAGGCAGGAATCTCCAGAGGCAAGCCCTGGGATGTAAACCACACCTCACTGGAGCCTCTGGCTAGAAAAGAGAGAATTCCTGTGTAGTCTCACAGCAGTTGGTTTCTAGTTACACTTTAGGAAATGATTGCTTTTTATGCAGTAGTGATATTTCTCTCAAAAAGCAAATAGTTTACCAGAAAAAATAATTATGCTGTTGAAAGTATAATTTTCTTTTAAGATACTTAGAATAACTTCTGAGTGAAAACGTTTTCAAGCAGCCATTAAGTCATTAGATTTAACAGGGGTGTGATGTTGTATCCTAGTAGCTGAATTCAATGGTAATACCTTCTATTGCTGAGAGTAAGTTACAAGACAATTACATAATTGATATTCTTCAAGTCACCAGCAAATTGCTAAGAAGAATAGAGCTGTTTCTATGGTTCCAAAACAAAGGGTAAGATTTCACAGGAATTTGTTTATCCTGCTCAGTTTCATGCATAACATTTATTACCATAAAAATAGACCATACTGACTTATGGTTATTGAGGATACAACCACACGGATATCAACAAAATACCTGTGGTCCACATGGAATTTATTTTAATAGCAAGTTTTAAACATCATAAGGTATTTACAGTGACAAATAGACACTTATCACTGCTCACTCACTGCATACTCTTTCTTGAAAAGAATATTTCTGAGGATGATAAAGAGTAATTGATTGTGTTTTCCTTGGAATACATGATACACCATATGGGAATGTTATAAAGGAATTATCAGTGGTAAATGTGATTTGGAGTGGAATGACCTTTCAGCTAGTAGTGGAAAGCATATACTTTCAAAGAGCACATTTTTCTTCTTGTTCTAAGAAAAATCAGTCTTGCTTCTGTGACAGTTCTACTTACAGCACCCTGTTGTAGGCAGCTGAACTTCTGAGTTCTTAGTAACTAAAAGTACAGCAAATCTATATGGAATGCCTTCAGATGGCTACAAATTAACTTTATATAATTTGGGTCCAGTCCCCAAGTATGAATCAGCCGTGAAGAAATCATTGGGAAAACTTCAGTGAAAGACTGAATTTGGACCCAACCAGCAGTTATGTTAGCACTTTCTTTTACCAAATATAGTTGTTTTTGAAACAAAAGCACTCTCAGTCAAATCTTTCTGCTACATGTTTAGGCAATTTCACTGATGAGATTTCTTATTCTTTTTTCCTGTTGAAAGTTTGTTTATAAACAAACTTGTTATTAAGTGCAAGTAGCACAAAAATGTAGATGTGAAACATTCCTGATAACAGTGGAAACTTAATCCAAAATAATATTACAGCAACAAGCAATAACAATTAAGAACAAGTAGGATGCCATTAAATAGAACCAGGCAGCACGTGCTAAATCAAATTTAGGGAAAGAAAGCAGGGCCCTGGGCTCATGTAATTTTCTTCACTCTTTAGAGAGTTGCTGTCTTTATTATCAAAGCATCATGTAGTTCACCTAAGGGCAGTACAGAACTAGAAGCATTGCTTCCCAATTAATTTTTTTTTTTGTAAAAAAGGCACTAAGATAAAAATACTTTCCCATGCAAAAGGCTGGCATGGCACTGTCTGTGGGACAAATTTTAAAACAGCCTTTTGTACCTTGGGAAAATAATTTTTCTTGTTCAGCCATCATTTATATTTTTTAAATTCTTACAGCCTGCTCCGTTATGAAAACAGCTTAAGGTGGGGAATTTTCCCCCTTGATGCTTGTGTGGTAGTGGGGGCAATGTGGCTCTGGGGGACTGAAATTCAAATTGTAATAAACACTCCCTTTTTCCCCTGCCCCCCAAGCTGAGTGCAGGTCTGCAGGTGGTATGGATCTCTTTACACTCAATGGAAGTATCCTGGGTATGAAACTGCACTCACCTCTCCTAAAGGACTGTCAACATTTAAAATCTGATTGGTTGAAAAGAATAAACATAAATTACTTCAGTTTCCATTTCTCTCTCTGAGTCATCTAAGTAGTTATTTGTAATGATAGCAAGGTTTTATTTAAGCTGTTGCTCTATGGATGTCACACAGGAAAAGTTCTACCTCTGCTTCCTCTCTTGTAATAATTCCAACACTGAAATGTAAAAGCAGCAAACTACGGTTTGTAAAGGCAAGGTGAGCTTTAAGGGTGTGTTCAAAGTGAGTTTTGCACTTTTCCTCATTGATTTCTTATCTAGCTACTCCTGGTTATGAATTGTTGCATATTACATCTCAGCGGTGTATTTAAAAAATGAAAATAATG
Organism: Aegithalos caudatus; assembly: GCA_013389925.1. Classification (NCBI taxonomy): domain Eukaryota; kingdom Metazoa; phylum Chordata; class Aves; order Passeriformes; family Aegithalidae; genus Aegithalos; species Aegithalos caudatus. The sequence goes on along the minus strand of WEIU01008011.1, from coordinate 36,126 downwards.
AGCATAAACCTGGGGTGCAGAAAACCTAAATTGAAAGCTGCAGTAAGGGATAGCTTTCCTGTTCTGAAGTTTAATCAAATTGCTTCCTTAATCTTAAAAATATAGAGCCATCTTCTCAAAAGCTTCACGTGTTTAAAAAATTGTTAGGATAAATGAGAAATGCTCTAAATGCCTGTGCAGGTGGCATGGCAGGAGCACAAGGAGGGAGCAAGAACCTTGTTTGTAATTGTTTTTCTGATTTCCTTATCTGTCCTATGCAAAACCAGAGATTTTTACTAAGGACATAATTTATTGAGTGCTCTTTAAAGTAGAACAATAGCAGGGTTTGTAAGGACCAATCGTTTTTGGGTCTCTTCTATCATTAATAAATGTTAAGTTCTAATTTTACACTCAGTCCTTTGAGTCCAAGGATATGCTTGGGCATTGTTGAAGGAAAGTGACATAGCAGTTACTGAAATACATCCAGGTGTTCCCACTTCAGATCAAGATGCCTATATATAGTGTCCCACGTGCATTCAATAAATAGAAATCCAGAAATTTAACTGTGATAAATGCATAGACCCTGATTGGAGTGAGAGCAGCTCTGGGCTCGATGAAAATGTTGTTCCATATTGATGATGCCTCACTCTCTTTTCCTATTATAACTGATATTTTAGGCAATAATGAAATTTTTAAAGGCAAGTCAAAAATATTCTTTGAGAAAATCGCCTGTAATACCTGTTGAGACTTAAAGCTGTCTGTCAGCTGTGTAATAAATTTCTAGGCATTATTTGAATATATAAATTTCTATATTTGTGCTACTGCTGGATGGCACTCTTCCTGCTGTCTACCTGAATTACAGTTTCTGTGTTATTCTGGAATTGTGCTACTACTGTGGGCTGATGCAACACTCAGAGAGTTATGTGGCATGGTGGTTGTTCCATTAGGAGTATGTATGTTATACATGGTCAGTTTTCAAATGTATTTAATTACTCTTTTAAGTAGCCCTTAAACAAAAATCTAGCTTATAAAATGTATCATAGGTAAGTACTGCATGAAGTAAATCAACCACTCATTCCTATTTTTCCTGTATTTCCCATCCTAGAGTTATTTTTGGGCCATGGAGAGATTTGACCCAATCCCTCTCACCATATGCATGCTTTTTGTGAATTTGATAATTTTGCACATTATTTTATTTTAATGGAAAACACCTTGATGTATCTCACACTTGGATGTTAATACATCTAACTGTGGGAAATAAGGAGGTAATCTGACTTGTACTGACTTGAATTTGCTGTTGCCTGAGGGCTTGTACTGGGGCTGTGCTCTGGGAAGTGTGGGATAACCAGGTTAAGCCATGATCCATGGTCCCAGAGAGATGAGAAGGGACTGCTGCAGGAGTCGGATCAAGTGTCTTAAACTGCTGCAGCTCTGCCCTCACTTTCTCAAGGTAGATTCAATTTATTGTCCAACCTCTTTGCTTATTAACATATTATTCATACAATGTTAACATATTTTTAGCATATTGCTTATGTCTGTGGTTACTAGAGATTAACTCAAAATGTGTTTGGAGCAGATAAAATTTAGGGCAGTTTTATGTGTGGTCTTCTAATCATATATGTATTATTTATACATACAATGTCTCAGCATGCAGAGTCAGGTTTAAAGCAAGTGTATTTTTCTGTTTGTCTAACTTATCTAAAATTTATAGCATTAATTAGACAGAGGAAGGTTGTGATTCATGCAGCCTTTTATTTTTTGTGACATTACAAAAGCAGTGTGCACCCAGGAGCCATTGGTAACATTTGGGGGTGAGCTGATGAGGAGCATTCTCTTACGTGTCTCTAAAGTGAATGCAAGCCTGATCTCCAGCAGCTGTTACATTCCAAGAATATCCAGAGCATACACCAGTTTCATATTTAATTTATGAGGATAATGCAGAAATCTGTATCATCCTATATATATTCAAGACCTTTTCTGTGATTATTCTTGAGAAATACTTCGATTAGAAATGAAGTTGTTCATGTCTGAAGAAAATGAAGACAACCACAGAGGTCAGGGTGATGGGGCCTGACCTGGGGAGTGGCATCTCTGCCCATGGCAGGGGCTTGGAACTAGGCCAGCTTTTAGGTCCCTTCCAGGCCAAGATTTTCTCATTCTGTATAAAAACAGCTGATTTCTGCTGTTGCCACGTCACACAAGAAGCTCTTGAAATAAGTTTTCATCAGAGAATCAAAGGCAAAATACAAATCTTGCCCTGATAAGTTGTTGCAATTAATTATAGCATTAAATAATTTCGGGGAAGAAAATGAATTTCATAAACAGCATGGTGTCCCACCTAGGTTCAGTTTAGCCTATTAGAAATATGGAGAGCTGCTTTTCTGATTTTTCTGATATTTTATTTCTTAATCACAGTGTTAATCCAAATCTTTGTGCTGGGTTTTTTTGGTGTATTCAGGATCTTGTTATTTTTTAATTTTTTTAATGTTGTTCCAGACAGTAATGACATGAGTACGTCTAGAGAGTCTGTTACATTATTTACTCTCCCAACTTACTGCAGAGATGCACCTCACTGTTAATGAGGGTGATTTATCTGCTCAGGATAATCACTGCATGAATAGTACTTTATACCATGGGTTACTATAGTAACACTTCTGTAGTTTTATGCTCATATCCCAGTATATCTTATTTTTTCAAATGCTCTCTGTGAAAATTTTTAAATTAGCTTATCACTTGAAAACATTTGTGAAGGACTTTTTTACCTCAATATTATTTAATGTGGTTGTTATGGCAACCATATATTTCTCTCGCTGTTTTACCTATGAAAGGATAGTGCCTATACCTCTAGAAAATGAGGGAAAAAATATTTTACTTTTATTCCTACACGTGTGGCACCCCATAACCACAGTGAATTGAGCATGAAGTATAAAAAGGATTTGGGCTGTGCTTTCCTCCTCCTGGACTTTACACTGACTGACACACACAAAACCTTGATTGATAAAATTGATTAGAATACATGATACTGCTGCTTTTGCAGGTTTCATGGTGAGATAATTACCTGAAATGAGGCACTTTGAGTCAAAAGCTTGAGAAATGGGTCCAGATGAACCTAAATGGGGTTCTATGGGCCCAAGTGCAAGGTGCTGCTCCTGGGCTGGGGCAAACCCAGACTCAGAAAGGAGCACTGAATTTTGCATGTAGACAAGTCTCCCTTATTTTGATTAGGAAGTAAATCTTAAAGGGCAGTCTCTAGCATGGCTGTCTAAGCACCCTAAAAATGTTCATATTAAAACACTTTTCTGGAGGAAAATGACAGAAATTAATTTTTCAAAGCAAACTCTTAAATCCTTGGTGCATCTTATCTGTTTACCAGGCAATGATGTGTGCACGTGCACAATCCTCCACTCAGGTAATTCAAAAATATTTAGATCCTGGGATTAAAATTAATCATTTGTGTCTGAGAAATGAGTCTTTCTATAGACCCAAAACTATTGCCCTCATATATATGCCATTATGGAACTGCATTGTCAGTATTGAAATTTAGCTCATACTTTTTAGATGAGGTGTTTCAAATAATTTCATAACTGATACTTATGTTGTCAACTTCAAAATGCAAATTTCAAATTAAAATTGCCATTACAGTAGAGGTATCAATCAGTGCCCTTTCACAGTTTAAGAACAAGTGTTAGAGCCAAGGCTCATATAAAGCATCGTTTAGTTTACTTGTTCTGACTAATGACAAGGCATTTTGTGTTTATCAGCAGGTGCATACTCTAATTAAAATGAACAGAACAGCAATATTTAGGACAACCTAGTATTTCTCAGACTGAGAAGTATAATAAAATGTTGCAATAATTATTTCATATGTATATCAGGGTATTACAAACTAAGCTTTTGGATTCCTTACCCTGAGAATTAGTCACTACTAGTTAATTGAATTTGTGATCTGACAAAGCCCTATCTCCACCACCAGTCTCTAAACCAATACCGACATTCAGCTAAAATTTAACCTCTTACAGCAATCAGTGTCACTAGAGTCTATTCCCTGTATCTCTGCTGAGCAAAGTGCTTATTGAAACATGATAATTTAAATTTTATAAGACTGTACAAAGAATGCTTTTATTGAAAGGAAGCATATAGCTCAGAGAGGAAATTTTACATAAAACTTGAGTGGAGTCTAGGAAATAGAAGTAGTAACAGCTCTCTCTGTAAGACAAGGTAAAAGTTGTTTGCTGCAAAGCTGTTACAGGTTTGTATTTTTTTTTAATAGGCTCTGAAATAAGTATTCACCTCTTTGGAAAATAAATTCAAAATAGAATACAGAAAAATTATTTCAGGATTTATGCTGAAATAATAATTCAGGCTAAATCATTCATGGACAGATCTAGAATCAGTAGGAATTTGTGCTCTGCTGTGATGTCACTCAAGGAGCAGCCACATCAATCTTTGTTAATTGGGTAAGCTTGCAGGTGTTCCTGAAGCCTCTACACTGGGGCCTCAGCAGTGGCTAATTTTGTGTAAATTTCACCCCAATTTGGGTGCTCTGAGGGTAAATCCTCAAGTATTGGAATAATTTTTGGGAAATGGATTAGCAGTGTTTATAAACAAACTATTTACTCTAAGATACCATTCTGATTTATGACCTTTCAAGCCTATGTACTTTTTAAATGAGATGCATACATTGAAAAGCTGCTTGTGCCATGTCCAATAGGCAAGAGAGCTTTTAAAGAAAATGGAAAACATCTAGGGCTCACTTCTTCATGAAGGTCTTTTGTTTATCCATAAAACAGGGCCTTTAATTGTATTCCTGCATCAGGGAGCTGTGCTGGCCTCTGCCATCAGGCACAAGGATCTTGGAGAAGTGCTGGTGGTGCTTCAGTGGGACTACATGGTTATCAGGGTGCTATTGCAGGGTTATCACAATGCTAATTTCTGTCTCTCTTCTGATTTAACAGCATTCAACAAAGCACACAAACACTTCAACTGTACCCTTTGCTTTGCAAGTTGATACTTTTGCTTTTTTTTGGAAGAATAAGCAAAGCAAAAAAAAAAAAGTTTATTATTTTCTGACATTGCTGAGCAAATAGGCTTTTTGCTTCTGGGAGTTTGGGGTTTGCTCTTTATTTTCTTTCCTTTTTCCCTTTGTATTCTAACACTCATGTCAAACTGGGGTCACTTTGAGGGTCCCAGGCTACAGCAGAGTCCATTCCATTCAGTGTTAATCAGTTAGAACCAAAAGGTCAGTTCCAGACCATTCTGAAATCTCCATCTCTTCTAAATTCAAGCCACTCATCTGATTCATTGCAGGGAAAGAATACAAAACAGTGCAGTTTGCCATGAGCTAGTTTCATGCCTGAATTAGAAGATGTAACTGGTTTTTCTGAATTATTTCCTGGGTATTGACTTCTGTGAAGTCTGAAACTTGTTACACTTCTCTGTTACTAAAAGTTGGATTTTTAGGCCAGTTTGTTACCCAGGTTGAACATTTCTCTTATGAGTAGGGGCTACTGAAATGAGAACATCTGTATAGCTGTGTGAACTCCCAGAGTTTAAGTGAGCAAAGGTTTGATGCTTTGATCCTGCTGAAAATATTATTCTATTGAATATGATTTTCATTATATTTCTGTAAGTGTTTGACTTGTAATTGTGTGTTGTAATATACATTCACTTTTGATATTCTGAGGAAAAAAAAATACCACTTTTTCATAGAAAGAATGTAAACGTCTAAAGCGCAGCATAATTAGCATTTGTGTGGCAAACCTTTTTCACGGGGATTTGTCATACCAAATATTTAATTAAATTGAGGTGAAATAGTGTTATTCATGCAAAACGGTTTTGTTAGAATAATTAAATTGCTTCAAAAAATTTTCCTGGACTTAATTTCCACATCAAGTACAGGTTTATTTGGGAACCCTTCAGCCAAGAGTGGGTTCAGTTTCTAGGGGTCACTAATGAACTGGTCTGTGTATCCTACTTGATACATACTTGATAGCTTGATAAAAAAATTTATAATATGTACATGTTCAGTGAATGACAATTACTGATGAATGTTTTGTTTAAAGGAAAGAAAAGGAAAAACAGAAAGGATAACATAGGAAAACTAACTCTGCTTTCCTAAATACAAAAGTAGTGCCAAGTCTTCTTTGACTTCATCATCTTGAGAGACTGCTAAACAAGTGGCTGCTTGCTGGCTCTGCAGGAAAATATTAATTTCCAGATAAGCCCTTGCAGCTCCCAGGCTGTGCCCAGTCTTTTGCTGGGCAGGTGAGCTCCTGAAGGCTGAAGCTGTGAGTGCAGTGCTGGCATTGCAGCAGCCCTGCTTGGGCTGGAGTGGTTGCTGCACCCACCCCCACTGCCCAAAGGAGGGTTTGAAAAGTCTTTTCTCAAAGGTTTCAAGCCACAATTCCTTAGTGTGAGTGCTCACCCCAGGCACACTGCAGCTGCCTTCCAGGCCCTCTCAGTGCCTCATTTCCTGCCCTTTATGATGTGACAGGTTCTTAACAGGAATATGCCAAAGTACACGTTCAGGTTCCTCTCTTGGCTTCTCTGGGTTCCTGAGTCTCTCTTGGAGCACCTGGCATGGTTCTCTGGCTGGGGAAGGCTGGCAGATATTCCAGTGTCAGTGGGGAGCCTCAGTTTGGGCAGTGTGGGTGTAATTGATCCCACACTATCTTCTGAAAGGGAAAACCAAGTGATTTAGAAAGATGTCTAAGACTTTTCTGTAGAAAAGTCTAGATGTACTCTTGAATATGAAGTTAAAACCTTTTCTTCATGTGAAAGTGGCATTCAGCAGTAAACAGAAGTATATTTTGTGGATCTGAAAACTCCTTAAGAAAAAAAAATAAATCTCAATATGACCAGAGTATTTCTTAATCAAATTCATGCAGTAACCTTGCTGGTTATTTCCTAAGACAGCACCGTAATTTGTCTCTGCATGTCAGAATACTGAGATGTGAGATATGTTTGGGCTTTAGATAATTTAAACATTAAATGCATGCACAACAGAAAAAACTCATGCCTAGAATTGACTGAAAAACCAAAAATGTGTTGTGCTTTGTCTTAGGTTCCTGCCTATAATGGCTGTGCCAGTGACAGCCTGATCCCCAACCACAGATTCCCCTTCCCAATAAAGTCTGCAGGTAAAACTTATGGTCATTATTCAGGTTTCAGATGTTAGATGCAAGTTTGACTGAATTTGGGTCCATTTAGCTTGTTTGAGATAAACACAAAACCTTCCCAGGGAATTTGATACTGTCAGATTGTCACAACACTGACTTTTGCTGGGACAATATTGAGATACGAGAGAAAATATCTCATGTATGGAAAACTGAGCTCTGTATTCAATGTTCTGTGCAGGACTGATGTACAGTATCAGCCACTGGAGCTCCAAAGGCAAGAAAAGAAGGAAAGCAGTTTTTAAAATATTGTGTTGGCTAGCTGGAATCGGTATGGTTAATTCTGTCATTCCTTTACTTTTTAAAAAAGTTTTGACCTGCTGCTTTAGCAGATGGAGTTGGTGAAAATACAACTGCTTCCATGTTTGTGTTTATGACTGTATTGCATCAGAAAATTATTGCCCTGAAAAAACATATGTTGGTCAGCTGGGAGAGAAACTATTACATAAATTTTGAAAATATTTTGTTTATAAACCAAAATACTCATAGACAGTGATTAAAACTGGGGAAAAAAAACCCAAACTCTGAAGAGCGTGGAGAATTCTGGACTCAGCACTTACTGGAGTTTAAGAGTGAACAAATGCACATCCAAAAAGGGTGGGCCCTCATCTGTCTGTCTGTAATAGAGGTATTTTTCAAATTGTAATTATGTAAGTCCTAAGTGAGAATGTTTTTAGTACTTTTCTTGTGCTCAGAAGAGAAAATAATCCAGGGTCTGCTCTAAGAAGTGTGATTCAAAAGTGCAGAGGCATTGCAGGAGAGTAAATCCAGTGCATTGGTAAAACAAATAGGGTTCTTTTCCCCCTTTATCTGTTGTTCTGCAGGTTTTTTCCTTCACAAGTTTGCTGCCTCACTTCTCACATGCTTGTTGCTGCAGCAGGGAAGAGAACAGAGGCAGCTCTGGAGTTGCTTCACCATCTGTTTCTCAGCTCCTTGTTCAAAATTGCTGATCAGAACCTCCAAACCCCTGTTGTCTTCCTTCAGAGGTGAGGTTATTGGGGCCTTTCCTGTTGTGTCAGTGTTGCTTTACTTCTAGCATGCTTGCCATTTCTGTCAGTGAATTATTCCTCTGTAGAAACAGCAATTTGTCAGCACAAACTGCATAAGAAAGAGCAAGGCTTGGTTGAAGTCTGAGTGAAAATCAAGTTTATATGTATTTGTTTTATGTTTCTGCTAAGGTCAGTTATATTGTATTTTATGTTCAATGGAAAAAAGGGCTTGGGCTTGTTTAATACATTATCTGTATTTAACCACTCTGACCAATCAAAAAATATGATAGACTTGCTGACACAAAAGATTTATATTTTAATATAATGCATCAAATTTGGCTTTGGTTTTTGCCTTACATTTTAAAATATTTGTTTAGAACTTTTTTAATATCTTCAGGCTTTTCGCAGAATAATCCTTTGTGTGTAACAGAAGATGAGAGTCAAATTATTGTTTGGTCTATGGAAAAAATAAACCTGGTAAAATCATGACTTTCTCATCTGGCATTAGCTCAACACAGAAAATCAGGATTTGCTGATTCCAGCCCACAGCTCATTTTTTATTCAGCTCAAAGTAAGATGTATTCTATGGATTGATCTCCAACTTTTCTAACAGTTGTGCTGGTGCTGTGCTACATAGGCTTAAAACCTGTGCTAAAGATATTTTAGAAGTATTTGTTGGCTTGTAGAAGGCTGTCCATAAAGGAATGCATGAGTACAGGGGCTGATGGGGCAGCTCAAAACATGAAGATGAAAGTGCACAGAATTAGACAAAAAAGGAATCCCTTGGTGGATAGTCTGAAGCAGGATGGAAGTGTTTGAAGGCACACATGATGAGAAACTGTAGAGGTTCTTTCCTGGCTCCTTGTGGCTAAGATATGAGATGATTTTATGGAAGAAAATTTGCAGTAATCTGTTGCAGAGGTTTGATGCCTTTGTAACTCTGATTATCCAAAGAAGGCAAGAGTGGCAGCAGGGACTTTAAAAGGGTCAGAGAGATGCTTTTGTGCACAATACTCATGATTTAAAAAGGTATGTTCCTTTTCTCAGTATTATGATTTCTGCTTACAAACCTTCCATTGAATAAGGAATGATGAAATGTGGGAGATACATCTGTCCCGTCCTGATTTGTTTTCACATGAGTCTAAGTTATGTTTTTTGTGTTATCCTGTGTCTTGAGAACCAAGGCATAAATTAGCTGACTCTGTTGTCCTTCAAAAATCCTGTGAAAGGAGATGCAAAATTAATGCAGGTATCATTGGCAGAGCAAGAGATATTAGAGATGACAAACTGGCATGTTTTGTACAGTGCTGAATGCCATGGAAATAATCAGTTTCCTGATAAAGTTTATAAGCAAGAAAGGAAATTAAACACAAAACCTATTCAATGTGATAGACCTTTCTTAAAATCACAGGTTCTACATAAGCTGGAAGGAGATATTTAGAAAAATAAAATAGTAAACAACTAGCACAGAAGTCTAAAGACTACTAAGGGTGTCTATATTTAATTTTGGGTGAGGAGAAGAGACTTAGGCAGACACATAAAATGATGTATGTTGCCTTGAGCCATTTAATTCAGTCCTGCTGTGGTAAGTTGAGTCTGCTTTGCTGTTATTAGCATATGCAGTTATTTCATTAACTGACCTTGCTAAATGCCTGGAGACATCCTGTGACACTTCATAAAGTCAAACATGGCAAACCTCTCTTATGGCTGTATAAAGCAAGTGTAGTTAAGAAAGATATTTGCATACTAGAAATGTTGGACAACATTGGAACAAAGCCTTTCAATCAGCACAGACCATACTGGTTATTGGTCTGGAGATGTGAATGGCAGCTCTGAAGCTGAAGGACTGGGTAGCTTTATGAAAAAAAGATGGGAAAAAATAAATGTAGTTGGTTTTATAGTCTTCTGAATATATAATATTCAGCTTTGTTTAATACTAATATTTTTAGCTGCCCTTTGTGGATTTAGTTGACTGAGTTCTGTGAATATTAGTGGATTATGCATTTAAATCGACTTAAGAATCTAAGCTTTTATTTACTATTCAGCTGTTTAGATTAAAGTCCAGAAAGAACATGAGGGTCACATCCAGAATAGGTTGTTTCAACCTTCCATCATTCCAGGGCAGCCTAAATAAAATATGTGTGGTTCACCCAAGAAGAACTAGCTAATTGACATCCTTGCATTGTTAACAGGCGGGGTTTGCAGAGTAGCAGCAGAACAGAATCAGAGTGCACACACACTCAGCTCACTGACCATGCACTCACTGCAGAGGAACTCTGAAGAGATTTATTTTATTTTTTACCCCTTTTCCTGATTTTTTAATGCTCTGAAAGGGCAGAAATGACCATATAGAATTAGCAGAAATCCCTAGAGCTTACAGGAAGCTATGTGAAAACTAGCTAGTTTATCTTCCTTGCATATTGGCTTTCTGTATGCAGAATTTTCAGGAATGGGATGGCAAAGGCAGTACTTACATAGGGGAGATGCTGAAGAAATATTGTGTCAGTTCAGGAACAGGAAATGTGCAGAGAGAGAACTGCAAAATGTTATCACCATAACAGTGTGTTCTCACCACAGCTGTTTAATTAACACAAGAGGGAATCCCTGGGAAGACAGGTGAATGCATCAGTTTTGATATTGGTGTTTCTGCCTTGTGGTCACAAGAATGATTAAATTCAGCAAAACATTAATGGGCTTCAAAAGAGAATATAATAGAACTAGGAGTTAAGAATTTGGCTGATTTGGGATGAATTATAATATTTTCTCCATTTCTTCAATTTGGCTCAGTGGGAAAGGACTTAGATTTTGCCTGGAATCAATCCTCACTTCTTGCTCAAGACACTAAAGAATGGCAGAGCCTACTTAATTCTCCTGAACTTCCAGAGAGTTCTCTCACAGAGAATTTATACAGCATGCCACATTTCCCCAAACAAGGATAATGTCTGTCTCAATGTTTACAGCCTTATTGCTGCTCTACACCAGTGCCTAGCAGTTCAAAGTGCATCTCATTTTTCACATTTGCACATTCCTTCTGACAAATATGCTTTTTGTGATACAATTGTTGAGCGTTTCTTAAGTAATTTCTGTGTCAGGCCACCTCTTAATTCACTGCCACAGTGGTTCATTTCCCTCTGCATTATTATTTCCCACATATTTTGTGCCCTGTTCCATTATGGTTGGTTGTTTTTCTGCTGTGACTGAATCTTCTATTGTTTCTCAGCAATCCTCTGTTCTCTCCCAGGCTCCCCATTCCTCAGGAAAGTTTATAGCAATACTGAATAGAATTATGTCAACTTTGGTCATGCTCTTCCTTTCATGTTACTATTTTTATTCTTGTCCTCTGATCTTTTTATGGATTGCTTTTACGAGATCTATTTTAGAAAATCCTAATACCTTTTCCAGTCTTGTTTTCTCATTTTTGACTCTGACAGTAAACCTTTTGGGGTTGACTGATACATTTTCTAAGGCGGGAGAATTTGAATACAGTAGAACTTGAACTACTTGTTGCTTTCTCCTGCCATTTCCCATCTTCCACAATGTTACTTTCCCACTTCTTCACATCTCACTTTGTTCCCTGCAATCTGCCTGTATTCACATACCTACGTTGTAAAGATAGTTCCTACATTCAGATCCTGCCTTTTTTTACACAGCCTTTCTAAATGAAATATTTTTTACCTGTACTGCTAAATATTTCTGCACAAGTCATGGTTTTCTTTCTTTTTAAGCCGTGACCACATCTCTGATAATCAGGTTTTATATTCTGCAAACAATAAATATAATTTCATCTTCCTGGTTTGTCATCCTACCATGTCTCTTCTCTCTCTGTAGGTTAACTCTGTGTGCTGACTTATTTCATGCCAGGTTTTCATCCACTGATATCCCTCAGCACAGTCCTGCACCTTCTTCTTTGTGCCTCCACATTTAATGCACTTGAACTGAACTCAATCACAGAATTGTCTCTGCTGATCTCGGCACAGTGCTTGCCATCCAAACAGCCCTTCTTTTTGTTTGGAATCTGAGGCAAAATTTAAAGTAAACCTGTCCTTATGTTTATTATTCTCTTGACATTATTGGTTGTTAGCCTCTTTTTGGAAGTTACATAGCAAATAAACTTCAATTTGCCAAATGTCACTTCTGTCCATTGTGATTGAACTCTGGCAAATATTTGTTCAATTTGCAGCTTTTCTTCTGCCAGAGATTGATGGAACTTTTCTGGTGCAGAGATGAAACTTCTGGTATGCTCATATGTTCTCAGACAAGTTACAGGTTGTTAGCTGAGGCATTTTAATCTACCCCATACGCATACTACCTGCTCAGTGCCAAGACAAAATAAATTTAGTTTTCTGAAGGCATTAGGAAAAGGCCGTGGTAATGAATCTGAGCATTTTCACCACCAGCAGCTTCGCTTTTTGTCAGCTTTGAGGGTGTAACCCTGCTTTGAGGAGAGGCTGCACCAGCAGCTCTCCAAGCCTGTTTGCCTTTCTTCCTCCTCAGGACCTTGATCCCCAAAGTCCCATGGTCTTTTTGGCAGCATCTCCTCCAGCCAACAATGCCAAATGTGTCCTGACACTTGGCCATAACCAGAGGGATATTTTATAGCCAACCCTCCAACTGCATCTGTCACTATTTTATATATATATATAGTAGTGTGCTTTTGGCTGTGGCTCAGCTGATGTGTCAGGAAAGAAGTACAGGCTTCATCTAAACTCAAATATTTCTATGAATGTTTTATTTGTTTAAAATGGCTCGTATCTCAACCTTTTTCTGCTCACTATTCATGTCTGAATCCCTCAGTATATTGAGTTTTAGGAGGAATCCCTCTGGAGTAGTGCTTGTTGGTGTTTTTGGCATTTGTTCATGAAGACAGTCCCCTGATTCAATGAATTTGTATTAATGGAGCACAAGAATTTGGGTTACAATTAGAAAATCCTTACCTTGCAGAGAATTTCATTAGTGCTCTTTGTCAGCAGTGGGCATGTTATTGTCAGAAAATTTCAATATCATACTGGAGATATTGCAGCAGCTGGCAGCCACTGGTGCAGCAAGTTGTTACCAGAGTACTGCATTTCTATGTGTCTGTATTCAAATATATCATACTTTGAAGGCTGAACTATTACTGCCCTTGAGCAAAGATATATGTATGATTAGCCTGTGCTAATAAAACCTTATCACAAACCCACAGCTTGAAGGATGAAGCAGAGGTTACTGAAATGCACAAATACAAGATGAAAGCATAGGTCTTGAAAGCACAAACAGTGTGATACTGCAGGTATCAGAGGTTGAATAACTCATCAATGGTCATTAAATCAGTGTGAATTTGCAAGATGTTAAAATCAGTGTTAGGAGTAGCAGAGTCAACATTAAAATACAGAACTATAGACAGTAAATTCACCCATAATGTGGAATTGTGAACCCATGACAAGGGAGGCAGTAGGTGCTGTGTTAAAAATAATGCTAAAACTGACCCCATGCACACCCAGGAGCAAGGTGGAATAGATGATGAACATCATGCTCCTGACAAAGGACACGGGATGCTGATAAATTGTTGTCCCTCTTTCTCCTTGAAGTAAGCCAACCCCATTAAGATGTGAACTTAGGAGAGTACAGAAAGGAAAGCAAAGAAAGAAGAGGATTGTAGAAACCTAGAACAAGCAGAGAAATATCAGAGAAAAGGATATATATTAGAAAGTTTGTAAATGCCAAGTGTAACTGTCTTTATTGGAAGCAAGTTGTGGGACTAATAACAGTCATTAGTTCAACTAATAAGACTTTAATTAGACTAGGAATAGATTCCTGCCTTCACTGAGAAGCATGTTCCTTTGGCTTACGTAAATGACATGGATTGCTTGGTATGATACCACGTGCCCCTGGGGCTTGGAGGTTAAATTTGGAAGCAGCAGTGCATGATAAATATGTCAGTTGTCACAGTGGTTCTTTAGCCCAAGTTCTGTAAAAGTTTTTTAGACAGTTCTTTCCAACAACATCTCTGAGAGCTGGCTGTCTTTCATGGTAATTTTCCCCAGGGTGAACAAAAGAAGTGAAGAATTTCTTTTCAGTCTTTTGTAGTGAAGGATGGGATCTTGTTATGGCAATCCCTCACTGGGGAGAGCATGAGTCTGCTAACCTGTTCTCATTAAAGCAAGGCAACTGGTTTGGTTAGGATGCTGCACCCCCAGGAGAATTTATTCAAGTGGGCTGGATTAGGTCTTGATAACAGATATGACTGGGTTTTCAACTGGATTGCATTCACAATAAATAAACTAATTCCTGTTAGGTTCCTGTAGTGGCAGATACCATTTTGACAAGCTTGGTGTTAAATAAGAAGCTATAGAAAGATCCATACAAATTACAGTTTCAAGGGGACACTGTTACTGACAAATAAATGGCATTTAGGATTTTGGCCTAAAATATTATTTAAGAGTGATGCTCTAATCAGAGCTGAGGAGTGCTGAATTAGGATTAGCTGCAATCCTTCCATCCCACAGTGATTACCCTGACATTCAGGGGGGCCTTGCCTGATGCAGGATTCTGTGCTGGGTCAAGGTAGGAAAGCAGTTTGTTGATAATAGAAGGGCAGCCTACAAAAGTGTAAAATCTAGGCTACTCCTTCAGTCAAGTGATGCATTTAGTATCTGGTAGGGAACTGGCTTTTAAGTAGTAGAGGCTCTAGTTCTACCTGGCTTCTGAGGCAGTGTGATTTAGGTAACTTCCTAGGTAACTATTTTAAAAGAGGATGAATCACTGCACAATGATTTATTCATCATCTCTTCTAACCCTGCTCAACACAGGGCACACTTCAAACTTGGCAGCTTTCTCAGGCCCTCCTCTGTGAGTCTTTGAGCATCTCCAAACGCAGCCATTTCACAGCCTGACTGAAATCCAGTTTCTGCCTGCCCCACTCCTCTCAGCCCCCTGCCCTGTGGCCTTTCCCTGGATTTCCTGCAGCATTTCAATGTCTGCCTTGTTCCAGGGAGCCCTAGGGTGGACTTATTTCTACACATGGGGTTTTATCAGTGCAGCAGAGCCAAAGGAACTTTTTTGCTCTGCCTACTGCTTTGTTCAGCAGCCTTATTAATGCAACCCAGTGTGCAGGTGACTTTCTTTGTCTCAAGGACACAATTCTGAGGCACTTTTAACTTGGCCACCATGGAAGAATTTCTTGTCAGTAATACAATCTCACTGCTGATGTATTTTTACACTTAGTTATCTCATGAACCATTTTTTTCTCTGGCTAAAAAGAAATACTTCATTGAACTAGGGAATTAAAAAGCAGGGACGTGGAATTCTATTTACTTGAGAAAGGAGTTTTGATCAGAATCACCTTTATCAGGTGCTTAAACAGCAGTTTTTCCATTACTTACAAACTAATTCATAAAATTGTCTTATCCTGTAAATGGTGTAATGCAAACATAACTAAAATCACTGAAGGTTTTCAAAATAGTTTTCATGTTAGATACATAAAAATGCAAGTTCAATAGTTTTTGCAGGAAGAGATATATTTTTAAAATTACAATGCATGTTGCAATATGAAATAATTGAACAAAGGATTAGCAATACTTAAAAATAAAACCCTTTTACTTTTTTTTTTTTTTTTTTTTTTTTTCCATCCATTTTGATTTTTATGCTCATCCAGGCAGTAGACTGATATAAGAAGGACACTTTGCTGGGAAGAACATGCTCTTGATTTTTCTAAAGAATATTAGGCAGTAGAAAAAAAACCTCAGTAAATTTTATGTTTCAGGGTGATAGTATGGGTGATAATTAAGTTTTTAGTTGTATAAAATCTTAGCTTGTTGTATAAAATCATTGGGCAGATGATCTACTTGGTATGGCCATGACTTCCTTTGGAATAGAAGAAAGGTATGGTTTGAGACGAGCAGCTAGAAAAAAATAGCATAAATTGCTCAGCATATTTCTGTAAATGTGGGTTTCATTTAAAAGAAGGAGCCAAAATGTTGTTTGTTGTTTTTAAAAGCAGAAACAATATCTCATGTTAGTTTATAAAATTCTGTACTCTACAAATAGCGGCTTTATAAGGGCCTGAGAATTAAATTTTCTCTTCAATATTAACCTGGAAAGATTCTGTGAATTTATTTGTTTAATTCATGTTTCAGATAAAGGCTTTAGCTGAAATGCTACTTCTGTCCCTCTAGCAAACACCCTGGGTTTAATTTGGGAGGATGACCACTTGCTTTGTAAAGTTTGTGCTGGATGATTTTCCTAGCCCATAATTTCTTAGCATATAACATTTGAGCATGAAAAATACTTCCCAAGAATTGATGTGATTAAATTTGTACCAGCCTGGAAAGAAACACAAATTGTTTATAAATGAAGTCTCTACTTTCCATCTGCATCAGTCAATCCCAGAATGCATGTAATACCTAAGTAGAGAAAGCTGTAATGTTCAATAGGTTTTGTGGTAGGATCAATCCCTTTATGCCCCTTTTGTCATCTGCAGAATGTGTGTATTTGAATTCAGAGATTTGTGCTGGAAAAAGGAGATTTACTATGTTTCATTGTCAGATGGAAAACTTTGGGGTAGTGGAACTAGTGAAGGACAAATAAAAATTGACTAAAGGAGAAGAAAGATGGGAAAACTGATTTAAAGATCTCCAGGATCCAACAAAACTAAGACTGTAGGCAAAAATAAGCATATTTCATTCCTCGGGTGCTGTATCTTTCTGCTGTTTTGATTTTTCATATGTGCACTTCTTGGAGTTTACTTTACCCTTGGTGATTCTTCCAGAGATTCTTATTACTGAAATAGAGCCCTATAAAGTTTCATCATTAAAGCAAAACTGCAACAGGCCATGTGGCATTTCTCTCTTAGGAGAACTGCACTGATAAATCAGATAAAGGGCAAAATAAACATGTAAAATTCAAAAATAAGTAATGAAGCAGTCCTCATAAAATACATAGCAATTTTCTGTTCACTTCTTTAATCTCTCCAGTTTTTAAATGGTGCCTGTAAGACCCAATGATGATTAATATTCAGGCCCATTTCTGACATTTGTTGTGATTTGAATAGTCATTTGTGTAACTTAGTCTCATGGAAAATCTTTGGAAGAAAGATACCAGCGCAGAGGAAACAGAATAAAAATAAATAAAAGTTTTCTGGAATAAATTTTGCACTTTTTTGTAACAGGCTGGCTCTGTCCTTGAAGAGCATAGCAAATGAAATCCATGAAGACAAATTGTAGTGAGAGTTGATAGATGCAGCATCACTGGGAAAGACAGAACATGTTTCTGCCAGGCATGTTTGGGAATAGGGACTTGAATATTTTCATTAATCTTGTCATAGCTTATTGCTGCTAACTTCCACAACAAAGATAGATTTTCCTTTGTAGCAGTGAATAAATATGCTTCCTCAAGCAGGCTCTGACAATCTTTCACGTTACCTTTTTCACCAAAATTCTGTTGGTATTTTTATGCCTCTCATTCTTGCTAGAATTAAGGAACTCGTTACTTCTTAGAATTGGAATAACTTTTAAAAAATGCTGTACTATTATATCTCACAACCAAATCACTCTTAATCACACCAGATTTTCTCTTTCAGATGCGGAGATATATCCCCATTCAAGGCTTGGATTATTCAATAATGATCTCCACAGGCTCAGTGGTGACTTGTGCTGGATTATTAAGGTCAAAATGCCAGTTCTTCAGAACTGAGAAATCTCTGGTGAAATCTCCTTTTCATTTCAGATTTCAGGAGCCCTATCTCACTCCGTGCACTTTGTATTTACATCTTTGAAAACTGGAATGAGCTATTAACTGCTAGCACCATTCTGGTGGGGAAAGAAAAATGAAAAGACAAGGTTTGAGATTGATCCTGGGATTGATCAAGAGTTATTTATGGTCACTCTGAAAGTTTGAGAACAGTGAGTTTCAGAAAAAATGCTTACTAACCATGGAGAGCTGCAGCAGTGACTGGGAGAGACAGGAGTGAAGTCTCTTTTCAAAGAAACACCAGGCTTCAGCTTGGGTTTCAGGGTTCCAAAAACAGGTCACCAGGTGGGTGGTCTCAGAAATGTTTCTTTCATGTGACTGGGATTGTCCTACCTGCTTTATGCTGAGCAGCCCAAATTGACATTTTAAAAGCTTATCTTTAGTTCTTATATTTTGAGCATGGCATCCATTTATTTCTCTGTGAGCAAATATTCATAGCTGTGAACAAATTCGTTTCATAATCAAGGGAAAAAAGACTCTTGAGACTTCCCCTTCAGCACCAGGAAGAAAAATGTTTTCAAAATTGCTATAAACAGGAGTTGCAAGTGTCTTCAGCTGTTCACTCCCTGTTGCTTTGCAGCCAGCTTTTCATCACTGTCTGTGAGCCTGGGCCATGTGTGTTTCTGCAGGGACTCTCTTTTCCTCATCAGTTCTCAGCAGTCCAGGATTAAATGTATCTGATTGCTTTATATGTTTGCATTAAGCCAGTAATGAGTAATTGCTGCACTGGTTTCCTTCAGTGACTGAGAGGCTGTCATTTTTCTGATGTCTTTCCTTTATAGAGCTTAAGCTAATTGAACTCTAAATGAAAAGCTTCATTCAGAATCTCTGAACCAGTAGTGGTTTTGTCATGACCTCAGGGGAAAAGGCATAAGGCCCCATGGGCACAATTCGGGAATTCCTTTATCTGCTTGTCTGATACTCCTGATGCACCATTGTGAATAGGATTAAAATCTGAGCAGAATTGCAGTCACAAAATCAATGCTACGCCCTCTGCAGCTGAGAATCATTTTTTGAACAATGGGAGTGGTTTTGTGCTAAGAAAAGGTTTAGCATCTCTGCCTGAAGGGGAATGAGTAATAACTGCTGAAAAAAATGGACCCAGATGGGTGCACATCCTCAGTCCTCAGGAAGTCACTTCATTCTATTTCCAGGTGTAGACATTTGGATGTATGGATTTCATATATACATTTAATGCAGTGAAATTAATGGAAACATGTCAGAGTTTAAGTGGAGTATGTGACTTGGTAGTGCAGAATCAGAACAAGAGAGAGAAGAGAGAAGGAAGCAGCAGATGTGCAGCAAAGTGCAGACCCAGGTTATTTCTACTGTAGACATGTACTTTCTAACAGACAGTGAGCAGGGCTTTTGCTGAAATAATTCACCAAGGTTTTACATTGACTGGGTCAGAGTGAATTAAATACCAAGGAGAGAAGAATTAATGTAGGTAAGTAAAAGATGTACACCAATAATTGATGCCTTTCTTCACTAGCACAATTGATTAAAAACCCCCACTTTAATTACATGACAATTTCAAATTACCATTTTTCCTCCCTACATTTTAATTTCTAAGTTCAAAAAAAAACCTTAAGGTTCATAATCCTATGTGTGTAAGATGTGCTCTTAATTAAATTTTTGGTAAGCATTAGAGACATAAATGTAAACAAAAATTATTATTTGGACAGCTTCATTTTGAAAACATTAAGATATATATCCAACAATAACACAAATAATTTTTTTAGTTCTTCCTCTTGCAAATTAAATAATCTTGATTCCAAGCCCTTTGAGGTCCTCTGATGGTTTGTTTGAGCAAATGGCATAGTGGGGAAGGAATTTCGTGTAAGTTTACTGATGATGGATCTGAAACAGTCTATCACTAAAGAGCCTGAAGAAATGCTGTGATGTCCTGGTCCCTGAACATTGGAAGATCAATACAAAGGAGGAATGGAGCAGCAGTTCTATACTCCTGACTGTGAAACACGGGCTTATTTGGTTTATGACCCTATTTTAACTGCTGTGATCTCCCTTGAGGTCACAAGTGCTGGTTTGGGAGCCACTGAAGCAGGAGGTGCAGGAATGAGGCTTGGCAGCAGGAGAGCCACATTCCAGCAGGGACAATCCCCCACACTGGCTCCCAAGGAAGGGGTTGCTGCTGCCTTGCTTTGATCTGAGTGAAAAAGGGCCATGAAGAGGCACCTGACAGTCCTTGTGAGGCTGTGTTTGAGATCACTTCAGGTAAAAGGATTCACTAACACAGCTCCACTCCAGTATGGCCACATTTCCTTCTGCATGAGGTCATTTGACAGCAGAGTATCCTGGCTTTGTTGATGTTTCCTATTTTCTAATTATCATTAAAATTAATTCTTACTAAGTCTGTATTTCCTCCTAATAAAACTGTGTTTATGGCACTCTGAGTAAAGCATTAGGTGCTGAACCCTCCTGCAGTTCTGATTTCTGTTCTCAGGTGCACTTGCCTGTCAGCCTTTGATAGATGATCCCTAATCAGCAGCTGGCTACAGCAGCTGACAATCATAATTGTGCCAAGGAGGAAAATAAAGCCCAGTTAAAATGTGTATTTGAGGTACTATAAGTTGTGAAAATGTTTCTCCACCAGGGCTCCATGCAAGGAAGGAAAACTGCAGTCCCTTCAGTTACTTAAGGAAATTATCCCTGTGGGTGCTCAACAGTCTGATAGAAATCAAAATACTCTGCATATTAAAAGCACACCTATATATATTTTTGCATTTTATATTCCTGGATTTTCATTTAGGTTTTTCTTATATTTCAAAAGTTCCTTACAGCAAGAGCAGCTGAGATTTTTTTCTTTTAAAATAATTATTCCTAATTTGCAATGACAAATATCTGTATTTGCTGAATAGAGGAGGTAGTTTACCATATTGCACATTAATACACTTCAGGATGGGAGGTTGTTCTGAGGGTCATCTCAGAGGTTCTGTGATGGTTATAAATTTAGTTTTCTCTTGGATCATTGGCTACCATGAGAAAGGAAAAATTAACTTTTGGTTCTCCTGTAAAAAGCAAATTCCCTTCCAGCTGGTACTGTAGTTGTAGTTTTTTTCCCTCCAAATCAATTCATATTTGTAGATCATTATGCTGCTTCTAGTGTTGAAAATAACATACATTCTGTGCTCTGGTGTCAGTGCTTATCCTTTATCTGGCAGTGAATCAGTGGGAGCTGTAGTAAGTGGGAGCTAGAGTAAGAACACAACTTTATAGAAATGATGTGGAAAGGGTTGGTACTTCTCTACTGAGTGATATTTTCAAACAGAAATTTTATAGGAAAATAGAAATATCACCCTCCTTACTCATCCCAAACCATCTTGCTAGTACTGAATTCTTCTTTTCTTTGTTCTTTGATAATTTTCAGACCACGTGATCTCTGACACTGTCATTAGCCCAGAACTGCTCTGGGATATTGCCTGCCCCAGTGCCTGCTGAGGGAGTGGGAAGGGGACTTGGTGATGGATCCTTTGGCTTCTGCTTGTGCTGCCCAAGCCCCTGGAGTGGGCATGGCCTCTGTTGAGGTTCCTTTTGGCTTCTGGGTAAGCTTTCATTAGGGAACATCTGAGCCTTTGTTGGTAACTACTGATTTTAATGTGAGTGTAGGGGTTAAGGACTGCACTGAGCTTCAGGATGAATGAATGCTCTGCACTGCAATATTGTTTTTGTCCAGCTGTTTAGGAGCAAAAATAAAATTGAGTTATTAATGGGTGATAATGATGAGCTTATTGTCTAGCATCTATAAGGTTACAATCTTCCATATTTGAACAATTAGGTATTTTAATGCTAGCCAACATAAAGATTCCTGACTATTTGAAGTGGCCTGTCACCCCTCTCATCATCTGCAGATATCTCTATACATCTTATGTCCAGACTGCCCATGTAAGCAAAAACTTGCTCAGAATGAATGTAGGAAACTCTCTTTTGTGAAATTACCATCTCATGCTTAATCTTTGATTATTAAAATTTATGTTTATGTTTGGTTGCTCAGGCTTGCATAAAAGAAATATCTGTGATGCTGTTTGGACAAAAAAAAAAAAAGGCAGTCTGGGATAGAATTTTAGAAAGATGGGAAGATTATATGTTGAAATAGAAAGTTAAGAGTAAGCAGGCATTGGAGTATTGAACAATATTGGCAAGGCAGACTGTTAATGAGAAGAGAGAGCATTTTAATAGATCCTTGAAAGAGCGGTGCAAAACTGAAGGAATGTGAAATTAATTGTAGGTTACTTTTTTCCATATGTCTGAAAAATCTGAATTGGCTTAATTTCTTCATATTCCATGGTTCCATTGAGGAGTTTGTGTGTGTCTGTTAAAACATCATAGTTCTGCCTCAAGTAGGGGAAATGGTCCTATTCCAAATATCAGTTTGCTGTAGTGTTTGGCAAATCGTGACTATTGCCTCATGAGTAACGTCTTGTGATTGCCTCTCCCTCTTCAGAGGCTGGACTGTGACTGACTCCCATAGAAACTACTACTCCACAGATAAATGTTTAATTATTATTTGGGATTGTTAAGAATCCCCAGATGAAAGGCGCGGGAAGTGAAGAGCGGCAGCACGCTGCAGAACGCCATTAATTTACAGTAATTGACATATCCAGTGCAATCACTGAATTTCATGAAGCAGTCAATAAGGAGAAATCATGCTTATTTGCAGTCACAAGGCTTAGACTGGCTCTCTTGTTGCAGCAGCTGTGATGCCTTCCCTCTGTACAAGGAGCAGAACGTGGTTTCCTGGGACAGGCAAAGGGTCAGACAGTGTCACAGTGCCTTTTTCACAAGGACCTACGTGAGGAGCATCACAAGTATGCAAAACATTGCCTGTGAGACTTCTCTTTGGTTGCTCCATATTTCCTTGATTGTATTTGGAGAAGGCATTAACTCATTTATTGCATTGGAGTAAAATGAACTGTTAGAAGGCCGAGGAAGATCATGGTTAGTGTTTCTGTCTCTTGGCACTGGACTGTCCCTACAATTACTGTAGGGGAAAACCTGACCCCGATCTGAAGTGGGGCATGCAGAGAACTTAGAGGCATTTCTTCCTTTTGTAAATCTGCTGTAATAA
The DNA here is from genome assembly GCA_013389925.1 of Aegithalos caudatus. NCBI lineage: Eukaryota > Metazoa > Chordata > Aves > Passeriformes > Aegithalidae > Aegithalos > Aegithalos caudatus. Next base: position 13,171 of record WEIU01008011.1, on the reverse strand, counting down.
AAACTATTTGCTTCCATGATTTTCCATAGGTAATTGCTTAGCTATATATTTCCTTTTTATTGTAGAAGCCAGAGACTTTCTCTGGATCTTAGATGTAATTGTTGACTCCATTTATGTTTGGAAGACCTTCTGGTATTTTACTCTCTGATCATAATAAAGCAGATATATAAGCTCTTCTTAATTGTGGAATAAATCCCAGACAGCAATAGAGACTAATAGTTCAGTATTCTGAGTTAATATATTGCTCTTTACAATCTTTATATCAACTATTTTCTATTGCAGCCTGGGGTTTTATGAGCAGAGATGTGCACACGAGAACATCTTTAACGTGGTTTATTTAAATCCAGTGAGCCACAGTGATGAAAACACACCCCAGCCTGGATTAGTCAGTCTGGTGTAACTGAACAATACATCACTATTAAGGTTCATAATGGTTCATAAGTAGCTTCACATCTAAGTGAGGTTTTTATGGGATTTATGTGTCTTTAATGTTAACTGTTCAAGATTTGTAGATCTTAAAATCAAATTTAAGTGCCGGGCTCAAATGATTTCAGATGTTACAGTGTTGTTATTGGCTCTTCCCATATGTCATCAAAAGAGATAAGCACAGTAATAAATACCTCATGTTTTGCAATATGCAAATAGTTAGAAAAGCAGAGTTTTCCACTTTTCTGTTTTTCAAATGTAGTGATTATTTCAGATGGTTTGATAGCTGAGGTTATCGTGAATGCAGAAATTAAATAATGCACAGCGATTCATGAAACAAGGAGGGAATAAATAAACTAAATGGGGAAAGTACATGCTCTGTCATCTCATCTGAAATGTTACATTCATGCACTAGCAGGAGTTCTTTGCTGCACTAAACACTTTAATCAGAGTATATTTGTCTGGATAAATTAGCATGTACCAGTACCTGAGCAATTTAAGAATATTTATCACAGGATAAATATTTCTGGTGCTGGAGTAGTGAGCCTTTCATTCCATGCTCCACCTCGAGCCCAACCCCTGCAACACCCATGTGAAGGGCCAAGGGGGCCTGTGAGCAGCCCCTTGGCCAAGCCCTGTCCAGGGAATGCCCAGCACAGCTCAAAGGAGGATGCTGCAGTGCAGGGTCCTTGGAGAGGACCCTGGGCAGGGGTTGTGAGCGGCTGGGATTTGTTCTGAGTGCTGAAGTGACTGATTTGTGTTGTTTTGACCATGATCACTATAACTGAAATGTTTGCAATTTTCTCCTGAGTATGAGGACACCAGAAAGCTGGGAGAGCCTCAGACTCTCTGTGGGATGCTGGCTTTGGGCCCTCAGAGAGCCAAGGTGTCTGAAGGGATCAGCTCACCAATGGCTGTGCTGCCTGCAGGACCACAATCATAACACAGGGATGAGAAGTCTATGTGTTATTAATTTTTTAAAGAAGTATAACTTCAAACAAATTGCACTGAATGAAACAGTCATTAGTACACATCACTGATGAGCTGCTGCATCATGAGGATTAAATGCCATATAAGAAAGTGCCAAGTCTCTATGGTGAATATTATTTGAGGGAATTTTTCCCAAATCATTCAAGTCAATCAGCTTTTATGGATAACTTGAATGTAGTCTGATCAAGCCACAGAATAGATTTATTGTTAGAAATAAACTGCTGGTTTGTGATTGAGATTAAGCATTTAGAGCTTTCAGTCTGTGTTATTTATTTAGCTAAAGCCAAAATGTGATCCAGAGCTACTCACTCTTGTGGGTCACAGCCTTTCTTCTCCTTAATACTATTAAAATGAGAACTTGAGAGTACTTTCAGTTAATGAGGTAATTACACTACCCTGGGTTTGACCTTGAAGTTTATTACTCATTTAACAAGAAATGAGAAGCTGAGATATGTCTTTGTTGCTGGACAGATCTTGAAAATTTTGAACATAAGAGCCAATCAAAGCAAAAAGATTATGGTGGTGAACTGGACTCTCTAAATTTGCATATTAATAATGTTGCTGAGAAAATCCTGCACAATTCTGGCTAAGAGTGTTTGTCAACTGCAGCACAGGGATCCACAGGTTGCATTTCACTGGCAAGTCTTGATGGAGCAGATCTGCAAGCAGCAAAAGCAATTTGTAGTGCAAGGAAAGGTGGAACTAAGAAAACTTCAGTGAATAATTTAGTCTCATTTGCTCAGTAGGTCCTGGCATGTAATTAAAATCCCTCTCCTCTTTTAGTAACAGCAACTTTAAACAAACAAATTTAACAAAAAGCCCAGCTTTTCTTGTGAAATAAAAGTTTTCCATTTATTCTCTTTTCATTGAAAAAAAAAATCCTTTGAATTCAAGGGCAGATATCTTTTGCTGCTGTAAAACTGGGTATTTAAAAAAATAATTAAAATAATATTCTAATAATAAGGATAAAAGGAATAGTAAGGATAAAAGAATAATAAGATAAAAAAGGAATTAAGGTTTTAAGAATTAACTATAAGAACATTGGGGCAGGATTTCCTCTTGGATGGCATATGTAGGAACAGTTGCTATGGCTGTTTGGTTTGCGTTTTTTGTGGAGAATACAAGAGTTTGTATTCTCTGAAACTCCAGGCAATACTGGGAATGGGTGGATCCAACAGCCAAATTTGGCTTCAGGAAAAGGAAAATTCATCACACCCTTTTATCACTTCTAGTTGTGATGTGTTGCAAAATATTCTGATATACTTTCCTGTAAATTTATTGAAAGTATTACATTTGTGCTTTAAACACCCATCTGTTTAATTAAGTAGATTTATTGGTTTGTATACACTTCAGCAGAGATATTTTTTTGTAATTAGTGCCATAGTGAGTTTTTCTGCTTGCTTAAATCAACCGTGTGTGAACCACAGTATTAGAATCTGGTGAAATAGGTTATCAGAAATATTATGAGTCAGAAAATTTAGAATTTGGAATCATTTATGGAACACATTTATGTTTTGCATCATAGCTCCATTTTAAGAATAGATGTCCTTTTTTTTGCAGGAGATTGTATTTGTAGGTTTGGGGGAAAGAAAAAAAATGTATTTATGTGGTCTAACTCTATTACACTTGTTAGCACAATTGCCCTGTTGTTAATTTTGTTCTTGGAAGCTCATTGCCCTAGGCCTTCTAGCAGAACATCTCTCTCTTAAATTCATCTGCTTTCTGAATTTATCTGCTATTGATATTTTATAAATTGTGGTCCTGTTCACCATTCAGTCACCCTTTTTTTTTTTTTTTTTAATTTTGTCAACTTTACTGACCATTTGTCCAGTTATTTCTAGTGAATGTTCATCTTATAGAAATAATGTAAATCTGGCAAGAATGTCCTTGGCTCACAGCTGTGCCTGTTATAATCTATGTTCAGATCTAAATTCTAAATTATTCTGCTGATCCTGAGTCAATACCTGAGCAGAAACAAACTTATGATAACAGCATTTCTTAGTGATGTCATGAAACCCAGGAGTTCCATTAAGTGGTATAAAACAGTGAACAGCAGCAAGAAAATCCAGTTGAAAATAGCTGTGTGCTCCAATATTACAGTCTCTGCCTCTAGTGAAGATACAGAGAGTATTTAGTATCTTGTGGGATTTTAGTCATCCTTGATTCAGTTAAACCATTTTGACAAAAAAAAAACCCCTTCAATGAATTGTTTTTCTAGTGCTCTGCAGAAGTTCTTTAATGTTATGCTTTTGTTAAGCAGCTTGACAGCAAATAAATAATTCATATATTCAAATATAATTACATATACTTAAGACTCAAAGATTTTAGCATGACAGGACTTTTGATTTTGGTCATGTAGCAATTGCTGCAAATGACTGTAGGGATGGAAATCAAAAGTCAGAGAAATAGAATTCCTACTCCTGTACTTTGACTGGACCAGCTTTTGGGGTTTGTGATTGAAGATTTGTTTGTAGTTGTCTTGTCTTGTAGCTTTTACTTGGATGTAATATTTTCCTGACATCTGTATAAAACAGTCAACAGTGAATGATAGTGTTTCCTGAGAACATGGATAGAGAAAGAAGTGTTTTCTAATTACTTGACAATTAAAAAAATTTTCATCATCAGCTGCTCTAGTAATAGAGCAGATGATGGAAACATTTACACAAATATCTATTTTTTATTGTCTACAATGCTTATTCTGCTGAAAATGTGACTCTCTTTTCCTTTAGGGATAATCACAACAGTAAACCAAAACCTGTCAATAAAATTTTCTAACAGCTGTCGCTATCAGAGATGCAAAATCTGCCATGAGAAATGATAAATACACAAGGGCTAGGATACCTGCTCTCCACAGAAGACAGATTAGCTCACTGGAGCTTATTTAGTGTGATTTATCACATAGACGAAATTACTCAAATATGATGCAGCTGATGGAATAAACTCAGCATGGCAGAGAATGCTGTTTCCTATCACCCACAAGCATTGTAATGATTTAGAGTTTATATCAGTGAGAACTCCAGCCTCAAAAGTACTGACATTTGTGCCATAATTTGTGTTGTAAAATTTTACTGGCATTAAGCATCAACTCAGAGAGGTTTGGTTTGTCAGTGACACAGAATTTTCATTCCCATTTTCATCAGATAAGTAGATTTTGGATCCAAGTGGATTCTTTTGGATTCTTTCCTAGATCAAACAGAAGGCATCATCAATTTTAATCCAGCTAGAAGGAAGATATTTTGAGTTAAAGAACAATGTGATAGGTGGGGATTTAATATTTGCAGTGTGAGCTTCAGATCCTTGTCTGTGCTAGAGCCTCGGGTGGCCAAAGCCACTTTAGTTTTTGAGTGTTTGGGTATTTGAAACTTCCAGAACCATTTCAGTGCCTTTGCAGTGTTTGTAACAAAACCAGATTTTGTTGGCTATTTCAACAAATTTGGTGGAATCAATAGGCCCATAGGATCAAGCTTGTTAATTTTGATCTCTCACTTAGTCTTTAGCTAAAAAGGTTCAGACTCAGTAGATTTTTTTTTCAGTTTCAAAAGATTTTGACTCACACACCAAATCTTGGCTGCCTATGTGTTAAATGAAATTAGTAACAAGATGTACTTTTGATTGTTTTTTGAAGTTGGTGGTTTTTTTAATTTAAAAATCTGTTCCTAGTTGGATAATCTTTCTTATAATAATATCTGAAATGTGGAACATTTCATGGAAGTTTAATTTTACTTTGTTCCTTACACCATTTTTGTTGGCCTGTACAGCAATTTGAGAGTGATTTAAAGTTGTGTGTAAATGCAACCTGCACTGTTATGCCTCAGAAATTAGTTGAGAAAGCTTGCTACTGTTATCAATATTACTAATTTACAACCTTGCAATTAAGACAGCACAAGTGTAAAAACATGGAAATTACATACCTCAGAGGAAATCTCTGTCTCTGGTATTGACTGGTATTTGCACACTGGCAGCTGGGAACCAGGCACAGAACAGGTTTTTATTCATTATTCCATGAATTACAAGCATAATGATAAATGCTTTTTGAAGCATTAGTTTTCTATTGTTGGACAGAATTTTGTGCTAACTGCCTAATAAGGATTTTCTTCTTGACCACACCCACATATAATTGGAAGAACTTTACAGGTAATATTCCTACTCTGCTGGATAATTCTGTATATCGTAAAAAATTAGTTTTTACAATACAAAATTAACACAGAAAACATGTTCATATAAAATTCTGACAGACACTGGCTAAGATTAGGCTATTGGCATATCCAAGTGTTTTCAGTGATCTGGAAGCTAAAGAGAGAGTGGAAGGAGTGCTTCATTACTTGTTTCAGTGTATTCTCATGTATTTCATGTCATAATTTATTGTAAAAATTACTTGTTTTAAGGAGAAGAAGTGGTATAATAAGGAAAATATTACGTTCTGTCATTGCTTTCTCCGTCTAGTTTTCAGTATTCTGATTTTAGTCCATATTTATTAGATGGTCCAAGACAGGTACAGTTAAGTTCCTGGTGGGCTTTTTGTTTGTTTGTGTTTTTGTTTGTTTGTTTCTTGTTTTGTTTTAGTTGGTTGGTTGGGGTTTTTAAATTGATTTTTAGTTTTTTTTTTTTTTGGCAGTTGTTTTAGTCTTTTAACTTTTGCTTTAAACTTTACCAAAGCATTTTGTTTACCAGCCTGTTGCTGCCCCTGGCAAGGCAGATAATAGGCTTGTAAGCAAAGTGGTTCCTGCTGTTGGATTTGTACTGCTGAGAATGTGACTTGTCCTTTTCAGTTCTGCTAATCTTATTTCTTGGGGCATTCCTGTTCCCTGACTGCCCTGTTCATCACAATAAATAAGTGTTATCTTTTGGCATTCTTGGCCCTCTCTGGAATACAGTAAATTCCAAATAAAGAGCCAGCAGACAACTGAAGACATCTATTATCCTCTAATGATTGGCATCTTGATTTACAGTCTGTCATTCTGGAATGACAAATGTTTCCTTTATCAGCACACAATTCCACTGAACCCTACGCCCAAAGTCCTCAATTCAATCAAATGTGCTTCTGATACAGGACATGTCTCAAAAGCAAACAAATTATGTAGGGGTCTTTTTGCATATTTATGTTCCACTCTGATTTCCCTGTTTGTTTTGTAAAACTTCTGCATAAGGTGGGACTTCATTTGTCTTTGTGCTTCAGCAACATGCCTTCTTCAAATCTGGAATAAAGGAGACAGTCTAGAGAACAGCAAATCAAGGGGTCTAGAACCATAGAATTTTCCCTAAATTCTTCACATGCTGTTTCTGGAAGTTTTAATACCTGCTACTTGCCACTTCCACTGTTCTCCCTGAAAGTCCACAGCAAGCCAAGTATCTGTAAACTAAAATGATGCCAATATTTTCATGGATGATAAGAAGAGGATAAATAGGGTGTCAAATTGATTTTCTAGTGACTTGTTCCTTTAGATTTTTTAAAATATGTGCATTTTTATCAGTCTTTTCCAACAGCTTCCAGCAGGTGTGTACCTGGAGCAAGCCCATCCATTCCAGTCATCTCTACTTGGCTTTAGTATCCCATTACAGCAGGATCGAGCCTCTGTTGCAAATAAGAAGATAAACATTTCTGAACATGTAATTTTAATTTATTTATTCCCACCAAAACAGGATTATAGGTTATAAACAATTTTATTCATTTGACATAGGTCTCCACATAAATTGCTAGTGAAAAAGAACAGATTAGAAACAACTGAGATTTTTTTCATTGATATTCCATATATCTTCTTGTCTGCTCCTGTATTTCAGAAGAGCTAACTTATTTCAAATGCTGTTATGACTTTACTGACTAATTTGTAGAAAAGTATGCATCATCTACCAGAATTTTACTTTTTATTGAGGCTACTATGCTTTTTCAAATATTTCTTCTTCCACGAACACTGGAGAGAATGCAGTGAAAGTAATTGCTGAGTTTTAAAATGAGCTGGAGTCTCTTTTTTTAGATAAAGCATTTTCCCTCGTTGTGTAGGTATTGGGGAGAAAATCAGGTCAACAATGTGTACATTTAAATATGAATTTGGGTGCTCATAATTAGATAGTTATTTGGAAAATGTTGTTTCTTCTAATGAATAATTCCATTAGCAGCCAAAAAGATTTTTGGAGAAGGACTCAAAATGGGGATAGATCATGTAATAGGGTGGAAGAGAAAATTACCAGAGATGCACTATTTAAAGTGCTCTGCTTGAAGAGGGGAAATTAACCACCGACCTAGGAGGGCAGCTAAGGTTGAAACTACAGCAATGTTTTTACAGAGAAAAATGCTTTTCAGTTTTTCATGATACATTTTCTGAGTCAAAGATTTTGCAGAAAAATCATAAAGAAACAGAATAGCCAGGCAGGGAAGGCATATGTGCAGTGACATTAGACACCGTTCCTAATGGACTGGGGACTAAAATTATCCATAAACCCATTTCTGCTAAACTCATACTTGTAATTGCCTTTATGTTCGAGCTGAGGTGTCTTTTTTCAGTTGGGTGATGACAGACATCATAAGATTGAGGAGGTGTTTTGCCAAAGCTGGGGGCAGAAGGGTGCTGGTCCAAAATAACTGGTCCAAAGAACAGTGTGTGTCAGGAGTGGATTTGGGATTGCAGTGCTGAGACAGAGAGGTGTTCAGGAGCAGGAAAACACGTGTAATCAGTGAGGTGAAGGAAGACAAGCAACCCCTGAGGACTGCTTTTGGTAGACTTTATCAAGGTCTGAATCAGAGTTCTCTCAAGAGTTACCCTGCAAAAGGAGAAAAAGGGAGCTGCAGTCATTGTTCCCACTTGATGTTAGAGATAAGGCTGGCAGACACAATCTCTCTCCCTGTATGAGCTCATTTCCCTCCATTAGTCACTTCGAACACAACC
>WEIU01008010.1:59150-71167 GCA_013389925.1 Aegithalos caudatus | reverse complement strand
AGGCGGGTGACGGCAGTGCTGCGGTGACGCCGGTACCTCGGCAGCACCGGTGCATCGCCATTCCCTGCTGGGATATCGCACCCCCGGGCCCTGCTCCCGGCTGTGCCCATCCCGGTGTGCCCATCCCGGTTCTCTCTCTCTCTCCCCGCCGCAGGGCGCTGGCCATGGAGCCGGGCACCATCGACAACCTGTGCATCCTGTACCAGAGCTCCGACTTCATCGTGGTCAACAAGCACTGGGACCTGCGCATCGACAGCAAGATGTGGTACGAGACCCTGACCCTGCAGAGCCAGCTCAAGCACCGCTTCCCCGAGCTGGCCGACCCCGACACCTACTACGGCTTCAGGTCAGCACCGCGGCGCCGAGCCCGGCCCTGCCCGCAGCTGGGGACGCTCCTGAGAGCCCCAGGGTGCTCCTGTACCCCGTGTCCTTCCTTCCCAGGTTCTGCCACCAGCTGGATTTCTCCACCAGCGGGGCCCTGTGCGTGGCACTCAACAAGGCGGCGGCGGGAAGCGCCTACAGGTGCTTCAAGGAGCGCCGGGTGACCAAAGCCTACCTGGCCCTGGTGAGCCCTCCCTGCCACCTCCTGCCCTGGCCTGCTGCTGTCCCTGAGCACCTCTGCCCTGAGGGAGGCTGAGGGAGTTGGGGGTGGTCAGCTGGAGAAGAGAAAGGCTTGGAGTTGGAGCCTAAAGGGGCTCCGAGAGAGCTGGAGAGGGATTTGAACAAGGGCGTGGAGGGACAGGACACAGGGAATGGCTTCCCACTGCCAGAGGGTGGGGTTAGGTTGGGTATTAGGAAGAAATTCTGGCACAGGGTGCCCAAAGAAGCTGTGGCTGGCCCTGGATCCCTGGAAGCATACAAGACCAGCTTGGATTGGGATAGGGGAAGGTGCCCCTGACAAGGAGCTGGGCTTGGGGAAATAAATGGGCTTTAAGGTCCTTCCAACCCTCCCTTGCTGTGATTCCATGATTCCTGCCTGGGGGTGGGTGAGGAGCACATCCCGGGCTCAGTTCCCTGTTCCAGGTGAGGGGGCATGTGACCCAGGCCCGGATGACCATTTCCTACGCCATCGGGAAGAACACCACGGAGGGCATGACCCACATGATGTGCATCGAGGGCACAGAGGGTGAGCAGCCCCATCCCCTGCTCTGCCCACAGCCCCAGGGCTGTGCTGGGCCATCACAAACCCCCCTGTGCATCTCCCTGCAGGCTGTGAAAATCCCAAGCCGTGCCAGACGGAGCTGGTGGTGCTGGAACACGGATCCTACAGCGGGGACCCCGTCACCAAAGTGCTGCTGCAGCCTCTGACAGGTGGGGACAGGGGCAGCTCTGACATGGAGCAGAGCCTGGAAAGGGATGGGGGAAGCTGGGAACTGCCACACTCAGGGGGACAAATGCCATTAGGCTTGACTCGGGGTAGAAGAAAGATCAGGAAGGTTTATTTACAAATTTGCACAGCATTTTTATAACATGGTGTGCTAAGGAACCGGATAATTGGTCAGTAAAAACAACACTTCTCTTTGTTGGTTAAATAATAGAAACAACACCTGTGAGAGGGTTGTGTGAGAACCTAAATGTGTTATGAAAAAATAGAAGGCATATTTACATTCACCATCCTTGAGAGGAATGGATTCTCTGAAGGGAAGAAGAAATCAGCTGCTGACAGGCTGAAAACTCTGGACAGACTCAGAGAATACAGACAGAATATACACCATGCCCCGAAGGAGGGATTCAGGAATTCCCCTGATTGCTCTCCCCCGCAGGGAGGACTCACCAGCTCCGGGTTCACTGCAGCGCCATCGGCCACCCCATCGTGGGGGACTTCACCTACAGCCAGAGGCAGGACAGCAATCCCTACAGGATGATGCTCCACGCCTACTACCTGCGCATCCCCACGGGCACGGAGCTGATCGAGGCGTGCGCGCCCGACCCCTTCGTCACCGCCCTGGACCGCAGCTGGGAGCCCCAGCGCCTCACCCAGCGCCTGGAGGACGTCATCCAGGAGCTCAAGGACAAGGGCACGCAGAAGGAGGAGGAGGAGGAGAGGCGGGAAGGTGCCGCAGAGGAGGAAGGCGGGAGGGAGGAGACAGAGGAGCAACGGGAGCGGTGCCAGCGGTGGTTGGCGGAGTGGGCTCTGGAGTGAGCACTGAGCACATCCCTGCCTTGCCAGCTGCATCCTTGTCCCAGGGACATCCCTGCCTTTCCAGCTGCATCCCTGTCCCCAGGGGTCCCCACGGAGCCCAGCGCTGCCTCCACGCCTGCACTCCCTGTGTGGCTTCCGTCGCTGCTGGGGCTGGCGTCGGGTGGATTTTAGGAGCGGTTGAGGTGGGGTTCTTTTGGGATGTTCATCATCCATCTGGCCATGGGATGTCCCAGTCCTGGGCCTCAGCAGCAGAGTCAGTGTCACATTCCAGCTTAAAGTGACCCCAAAGCTTCCCATCCCTGTCCTGGGCACGGCTGGACACTGCCTTGGCCATGGACATTCTCACAGCCTCTCCATGCTTGGATGCAGAATTGCAGCTGGGTGCAGCTCCAGTGGCCATGTCCCCATTCCCATTCCCTCATTCCAGCTGCTGTGTCTGTGGGAGGTGGGAGATTGGGTAGTCCCCCAGTCCCGGGGTGTCCTGTGAAACTGGACTGGGATGGGCATGGAAAGGTCCCTGCTCCTCATCCCCTCCCTCCCTCAGCCCACCTGGGGGTTTTTTAAAGGTTTAGGGAAGGTGAAGGAGTTGATACCAACAGATTTTAAACTTTTTTTTCAATTTTCTAGGAAGAGAATCTAGTCTTTTAGGGTTTGTAACATGGGTGGTCTCAGGAACGAGGTATTTTTAGTACTTCTATGGTGGGAGAGCCAGCAGCCCAAAGCTTTTTTAATGGATTTTACTATTCCTTCTACTAGCACTGCCTTTCCTGCTTTTATCCCTGCTGAGACAGAGGACACGAGTCCCTTTGTGCTGACCCACGTGAGGAGGGGTCAGTGTCCTGTGTGGGTCCTGTGGGGTGGCTCCTGCCTGGAAGCTTTCCAGAGGGTCCTGCAGGCAGGTCCTTCAGCTGGGCACTTTGGGAAAGCTCTGGAGCAACAGGAAAAGGATAAAGCTGAAAGAAAGGCTGAGAACTGATGTGAAGAGCAGGCAGGAGCTCAGCTTTGACAGATGCCAAGAAATTTCCGTGGAAGTGCCCTTGCTTTGCTGGTCATCCTGCTTTGCTTTCCCCTTCCCTGCTCATCCTCTGCAGCCCCTGGGGGACGACTGGAAATGAGAACAGGGCAGCTGGGGAGGGACAGAGGGGCTGGAGCCCTCAGCCTCATCCCAGGGCTTTCCAGGACTCCATCAGCCCCTGCCCAGAGCTGTCACCTCACCAGCCCCATCCCATGTAAAACACACCTGATGTAGCTCACACAGCTGATACACCCACCCCGAGGGGGAATAAAACCTCACAGCCCTCACCTTGTGGATAAACACAGGATAATAAATCCTTGAAACCCTTGAAATCCTTGAAACCAAAATCGCTTGGAGGGGTGGAGGGGAGGGTGGGATTGTCACCCCTGTCCCGTGTGTCCCTTCCTTTTGTGGCTTGGTGCCACCACTGCAGGGTGAGGATGGCCCGAGGAGCCAGCCCTGGGCTCTGCGGGGAGCTGGAGGAGCCAGGGGGGCTCGGGGGGAGCTGGAGGAGCAGGAGCCCCTTATCCTTCCTGCCAGCCCCATCCCACCCTCGGGGAGGAGCTGGGAGCCAACACCACCCGCCTGTTTGCCAAAGATGCGGGGCTGAGGAGCGCGGGAGGCGCTGCAGGTGACAGCGGCGGTCCCGGGGACACGGGGACAGGGCTGGCACCCCGAGCCCTCCGTGCCTGCATCCCTCACCCCGCCCCAGCCTTTGCGTGCTGCTTCTCCCCAGCGCCACAGATCCAGAGGGGTTTTCCTTACCCTGCAGAGGGATTTTCCAGGACCGTGCCCCCCGTCCTGCCCGCGGGGCTGGGGCTCCTCTGGTGCCCTGGCTTTGCGGTGTGGCTGTGATGTCCTGTGCACTCTGCAGTTCCAGTTTTGGTGTATTTGCTGTATTAAACGTGTCTGCCCTTCACTCTCCGCTCTCTGCATCCATCCCGCGCTCCCGGGGGTTTCCAGGAATGAGGCTGGACCGGCCCCGGGGCTCCCACCCGGCCAACCTGTTCTGTGAGAGGCAGGATTTGTGTGAGAGGCAGGATTTGTGTGAGGCAGAATTCCTGTGTGAGAGGCAGGATTTGTGTGAGGCAGGATTTGTGTGAGAGGCAGAATTCCTGTGTAAGGCAGAATTCCTGTGTGAGAGGCAGGATTGCTGTGTGAGAGGGAGGATGAATTCCTGTGTGAGAGGCAGGATTCCTGTGTGAGAGGCAGGATTTCAGTGTGAGTGGCAGGCAGGATGAATTCCTGTGTGAACAGTAGGATTTCAGTGTGAGAGGCAGGATTGCGGTGTGAGAGGCAGGCAGGATGAATTCTTGTGTGAGTGACAGAATGAATTCCTGTGTGAGAGGCAGGATTTCAGTGTGAGAGGCAGGATGAATTCCTGTGTGAGAGGCAGGATGAATTCCTGTGTGAGAGGCAGGATGAATTCCTGTGTGAGAGGCAGGATTTCAGTGTGAGAGGCAGGATGAATTCCTGCCCGCCCTCTGGGACTGCCCCGGCCGGGAGGAGCGGCCCCAGAGCCCTCCCGGGTTTGGTAGGAGGTGGCCGGGGATGATGCGGTCCTGGTGTCGCTATCCCGTCCCGCCCCCGCCCTCTGGGACAGCAGCAGCCACTGGGAATGTCCCAACCCCAAGAGCAGAGCGGGAGAAAAGCTCCGGGTTTGGGAATATTGGAGCTGTCCCTGGCAAGGAGCAGGCCCAGGGCTGAGGGGGTTCAGGGAAGGGTGCCCCATCCATTGATGGGATGCTCCAAGGGGCTGCAGTCAGGCTGGGAGAGCTGGGATTGTCCAGCCTGGAGAAGGGAAGGCTCCAGGGGGAGCTCAGAGCCCTTCCAGGGCCTAAAGGGGCTCCAGGAGAGCTGGAGAGGGACTGGGGACAAGGGAGGGAGGGACAGGACACAGGGAATGGCTACTGACAGGGCTAGGTGGGATGGATACTGGGAAAGAATTCCTGGCTGGGAGCATGGGCAGGCCCTGGCACAGGGTGCCCAGAGCAGCTGTGGCTGGCCCTGGATCCCTGGAAGTGCCCAAGGCCAGGTTGGACAGGGCTTGGAGCAGCCTGGGACAGTGGGTGGTGTCCCTGGCATGGCAGGGGTGGCACTGGGTGGGCTTTAAGGTCCTTCCAACCCAAATCATTCCACATCTCTGTGATTTCTATGGAATTCCTGAACACAGAACTCATCCCTCAGGTTGGAGCAGAGGGAAAACTGATTGAAGACCCAAGGAATGATCATAATCTTTAAAGACTGGGAGATCTTTTAAAGATTATGAAGCAGACATGGGCAGAGGGCAGCTGTTAAGGGAGAGGAGCATTGCCAGCCCCCCTGGCAGTCAGAGCTCACGGCTGACCTGGGAATGTCCCCAGGAACAGCCTGGGGCTGATGCTCCTCCACATGTGCAAGTTCAGGGTGGCTCCTCCCGTGGCAGCTCCCGAGGAGGTTTCAGGGCCAGCTTTGATCCCCACAGGGACACAGTGGACACCGTGACCCCCGCAGTGGCCCTAAGGTGTCCCTGATGTGTCCCTGCCCTCCTGCTCCAGCCACCTCTGTCCAGCCAGCCCGGGGCAGGGGCTGTGTCCTTCCAGGAGCCTCATAGCAAACAAGTTTCTGTAATTTTACTGCCCCAACAGGAGCTATTTTTACAGTAAATCCTTCCAAAATAGAAACCAGCAACGCCCAGGGGCGTGGGCCCAGCCCTGGGGCTGCAGGACCGGTTGGGGGACAGGGACAGGACACGGCTGGGGGGTGACAAACCCCTGTGGCACCGTGCCAGCAGCTCCAGGGACCCCCAGTGAGGGCTGGGACCCCCAGAGCTGGCTGAGAGGGGGGTGCAGCCCTGCTCCTTTTCCCGGGATAAATGATCAGGTAAGGTTTGTGCTCACAGCTGCTCCACAGCATCTCCGAGCCTCGGGAAGGATTCGGTTCCTTTGGTTCTGGTCTTGTTCTTCGTGGCACGTGCCCGAGAGCATTTTGGAGCATGATCAGGGGAAAAGCTGCAAGAAAGGCAAGAGGATTGGCTGTGATCCAGGGAAAAATGAGAGGCACAGGGGAAGCACTTCCCATCACTGAGCTCCCTCTGTTCTGCCCTATAGAACAACCCCTGAGCAGCCCTAAAGGTCTCCCCCTCTCCTGGAGCACCTCGATCCCCCTCAGGAGCACAGAAACTCCCAAAGCAGAACCTTTAACTCCTTCTGGGTTCACTCTGGGTTCAGCTGAACCCGGAGCTCAAAGAGTGACCCTGTACCGAGAAGTAGGAAACAACCCCAAAGCAAAAGCGGGGAGAAGGGAAGGAGAAACCCTGGCAAAACAGGGTTGAGAAACTGCCCGGGTCACACCCCGTGTGCGGAGCGACATCCCCACCCCGCAGAGATAAAGTGCCGAGCGCTCCCGGCGCTGCCCAGCCCCATCCCAGCCCCGGGAGCGCCTGCCCGGCCCAATCCTCCCGTCCCGGAGCCGAATCCCCCTGGACAAAGAGCAGGAGAACGCTCGGCGCAGCCACGGTAGGATCTGGGGGGAAAAAATGAGATTTAGGGGGAAAATTCCTTGCGTTGAGGTTAAACGGTGATAACGGATTGATGTGGGCAGCCCCGAGGGAATTTCAGGAGTAGGGATTGATTTTCTATCAGGAGATCCCCCCGAGGGCTGGGGAACACCTGCTGGGCTCCCCCACTGCCCCACACTGGATTTCTCCCAGTCTGTGCTGGGGAGGAGCTGGGGGATGAAGGGGGACCCTCTCCCTGCAGGACAATTGTGGAGTTTCCTTTAATAATGGGTGGGGAAAGTCCTCTTTTCTGTTATGTAGGATTTAAAATCTCTCCCGTGGTTGTGGGGGGTCTGTGCAGCATCACAGGTGGGCACAGTGAGACCCCTGACCCCACAGCTCCAGCCCAGAGTTGGTGACAGAATCAGCCCCAGGAGCTCCAGAGCTGTCCCCAGGCACTGATCCCGAGTGTGGAACAGCTCCATCCCAGAGCTGGTGACAGAATCAGCCCCAGGAGCTCCAGCAGTTCCGAGTGTGGCCCACAGCTCTCAGGACCCGCTCCAAGGACCAGGACCATGGTGTGGGCAGCCCCAGCCCTGGCAGCTGCCACCCTCTGCCTCCGTGAGTCACATCCCGTCCCCCAAAGCTGCCCTGGGCCCCCAGCCAGCCCCTGGCCCAGGGATGCTCCAGCCGTGCTGCTCCTCCCAACCCCGCTGGGTTCAGCTCTCCCCGGGCTCTGCCTCCTGCTCCCCTCAGCAACCGCAGGCTCCCCCCAGGGACAGCTCTTCCCACATTCCCGGGGCTGGATTTATCCCTTTTTGTCTTCCACACCCTCCTGGAGGGAGCAGGGGTGCTCGGGCTGGGGGCTGCTCTCTCCACAGTGACCCGCAGCATTTCCTAAACACGAAATGAGTAGAGGAAAGGCTCTCCCCGGGCTTTGAACCTGGAGCTGCTCGGAACGGCCCCGAGGAGCCGATCCATGCGTGTTTCCTAACCCGCTCCTGCTTCCTTGCAGGTGTCTGCACAGAGCTGGTGCCAGCCACAGCGGTGAGTCCCTGCCGCTCCCGCCGTGCCAGGGCTCTCCCAAAATTCCAGAGGTGCCACCGCTCCCTTCCCCAGCGCTCAGCTCCAGGGCGGCACAGCCACGTCCCTGCTGTCCCCTGGCCTTGTCCCACCCCTCACCTGCACGCCCTGCTCCCAAAGCAGCTCCAGGGACGAGCATGGCAGACCCACCCCAGTGTCCCTGCACCCGAGCGTGGCTGTGATGGCTTTTGTCCCCACAAGCAGCCCGGGGGCGGCTGCAGCTCCTGGCTGTTCCCTGGAGTTCCTGATCTCACGGGCAGCACTCTACGTGCTCTAGCCGGCTCTGATCCCATTCCCTGCATCTCAAATCCCTCCTTCCCGGGGCTGAGCATCCCCATCCTCTCCCAATCCCTCCTTCCCGGGTCTGAGCATCCCCATCCTCTCCCAGTCCCTCCTTCCCGGGGTTGAGCATCCCCATCCTCTCCCAATCCCTCCTTCCCGGGTCTGAGCATCCCCATCCTCTCCCAGTCCCTCCTTCCCTGTCCTTACCGGGCCTGAGCATCCCCATCCTCTCCCCAGGCTGTTCTGATCCTTGGAGCCGTCCTGTCCAGCTCTGAGCATCCCCAGTAAGTCCCAGCCCCGGCGGGGGCTCTGAGGATCGGAGTGGGGGCTCTGGGGGGATGAATTTGCGATTATCCCACATCTGCTGTGTGCCGGCTTGCTGGGGCCGGGGAGGATTTACAGCCCTGCGCAGCCGGTTCCAGACTGGGATTCCAGCGGGCTGGGCTCCTGCAGAAACACAAACACACCGAGAATTCTCCTTCCTGCACAGCGGGAGCCTCGCCCCGGCTGAAATCCTGTTTGTCCCTCACCCAAATCCCGGGATGTGGGGGCACGCACCGGGCCGTGGGGATGGCAGCACCCCGGCACTGATTTTAGGGGACATTTTCCTGCTGTGTACAGCCTCGGGGCGCCGGTGTGTGACCTGGAGCCGGGCACCATCCCGGCCTCGGATCCCAGCATCCTGGACAAGCTGAAGCTGTGCCCGGCGCTGGCGGGGGCACAGAGGGATGCCCTCAATGCCCTGCTCCTCTCGGGGGGCACAGCCTACGGGTGAGAACCCCAACCCTTCCTGCTCCCCGAGGGGTGGGCGTCCGCGGGGATGCTCAGCTGGCCCTTCCTCTGCTGCCACAGGGATCCTTCCAGCTGGGATTTCCAGACTCTGCAGGATTTGGGGCCGCTCGTGCTGGCCTTGAACCAGACCACGCTGAGTTTGGTGGGCGAGGTAAGGCCCCTCATCGGGGGGGAGATGAGCAGCAGGCAGGTCAGCTCCGAGGCTGGGGGACACAGGATCCTTTGCCCCCTGTCCCTGTGCCCCCCGTCCCTGTGCCCCGCGGTCCCAGCACTCTCTGTCCCCGCAGGCAGCCCGGGAGGATTTCAGGAGGAGCATCGCAGCCGCCTACATCAGCCAGGGCCATTCCCAGCGGGAGAAATCCCTGCTTCTCCTCCGGGCGCTGGCAGCAGCCTCAGCATCCTCCCGTCCCCGGCTGAAGCGCAGCTCGGCCCGTGAGTGCTTCCCTTCCCCTTCCCCTTTCCTTTCCCCTCCCTTCCTTTCCGCCAGTCCGGAGCTCTGGGAAGGAAAATGCCCCCGGGCTGGTTGGCATCTGGAGCTCCCGGAGGGACCAGGCAGAAATCTGGGATTCCCATGAACCGGGGAAGTGGGGAAATGAAGCACGGGGAGGGATTTGCTCTTTCCTGGGAGCAGGGATGTGGTGGCAGCACCCAGGGAGGAGCTGGGACAGTGGGACAGTCCCCAGGCAGGGCCAGCACCGGGGCGGGAGCAGAGGATGCTCTTTGATGGAGCACTTTGAGTTGCCTTTAACAGGACAAAGCACAATGGGGCTGCCAAACATCACCAGGTTCTTCAGGAATAACTTCAGGGAACGACAGCAAACGAGGCAGCTCCGTGGGTTGGGGAGCCGGGAACGGGAGCAGTGATCCCTGTCCTTCACCAGGGCTCGTCCAAGGGGCTCCGAGCCCTGTGGAAGGGGACACAGGGGACACAAACCTGACACAACTCCTCCCCCTCAGGCTGCCAGTCCGAGCCCATCACCGCCAGCAACATCGCTGACTCCGTCTTCCTCCCTCCCGACGAGCTGGAGTTGTGCCTGAGCAGCGATGTGTTAATGGCAAACCTGGAGGCTGTGCTGGATGAGCCGATCACCTCCGAGACTTCCCAGGTCCTGAAAAAGAAGGTGGATGAGGTGAGGAAGGGGAGACACAGGGCAGGAGCCCCCCAGGGCACGGGCAGGGGTCGAGGTGGGCAGGACCCGCTGTGGGAACGGGGATGAAGGTGCCCGAGTGGGTCCTTTGTGCTCTTTCCTGCCGTTTTCCCTTCCCTCGCCCCCTTTGTGCCCTTTTTTCCCTTCCCTCACCCCCTTTGTGCCCTTTTTCCCCTTCCCTCGCCCTCTTTNTTCCCTTCCCTCACCCCCTTTGTTCCCTGCTCTCCCTCACCCCCTTTATGCCCTGTTCTCCCTTCCCTCACCCCCTTTGTGCCCTTTTTTCCCTTCCCTTACCCCCTTTGCGACCTTTTTTCCCTTCCCTCACCCCCTTTGCGCCCTTTTCTCCCTCCCTCCCCTCTTTGTTCCCATTCTCCCTTGCAGTATTTCCCCTCGGGTATTCCCGAGGAGCAGCTGAGGCGCCTGGGGCCGCTGTCCCGCCTGTACTCGGGCCAGGAGATCAGGCAGTGGCCGGTGACCAGCACTGACACCGTCTCAGCCCTGCTCAGCCCCTCGGGAGGGCTGTGGGAGGATTCCCAGGTAAATCCACGGCAGCAGAAGGGGATGGGTGGGGAGGAACCCAAACTGGGACTGCTCCTGGCCCAGCCCAGCTCAGGGTGGGGGCACTGTGGGGTTTTTTTGGGGGGTTGGTGGCACTGCCACCCTCACCAGGAGCATCTCCTGTGCCCCTCAGGTGCAGGAGCTGCTCGGCAGGTACCTGGCCCTGGGGGGCTCCTGGAGTGGTCCCCTGCTGCAGGAGATGGGAGGCAAACACCTGTGCCAGCTGCAGGAGGAGCAGATCCAGCAGATCCCTGCTGCAGCCATCGGGTGAGCCCATTTTTGGGGACACTGCTCAGCCCTGAGAGGCCCTGGGGAGGTGGGTGGTGGGATGGAAGACCCCCAGCTCCGCGGTGGATCTCCCCAATCCCAATCAGCACAGAGGGATGGCTGTGTCCCAGTCCCAGATCCCACCTGAGCCCCGGGATGGTGAGCAGGGACATCCCACTCATCCCTCCCAGAACAATTGATCTGCACTTTGGGGTGCTGCTGACCCGTGTCCCCCTTTCCAGGAGTGCTGGGAAGTTGAACATCTCTTCGTGCTCCCAAACCAAGAAGGAGCAGCTCTATGGGAAGGCCCGGGAGGCTTTTTCCAGCCTCGCCAGCACCCCTGGCCCCTATTACTGCAGGATCCAGCCCTACCTGGGTAGGTGCTGCCCCTCCCACCCTCCCACCCCCAGTGTGGGGTCTCTCCTCAGCCACAGACGGGTCTGGCAGTGCCAGAACCACCCCAAAGCCTCCCAGAAGTGCTGGAAGGGTTTGCACATCTCCCTGAGCTCTCTTTAAGGTGGAGCTCCAGCAGAGGACCTGAAGGACTTGGCTAATTCTGGTGTTATAAACATGGATCTGCACACCTTCCTCTCCCTGAACCCCCAGGAATTCCAGGTACAGCCCTGGGATGCTGCTATCCCCTCTCCCCAGGGAAGGGCAGGGGGGCTGAGGTCAGAGCCCAACCAAATCACCAAAACTCCACTTTCTCACCTTTAGAAATGTTCTTTGGGGACTTTTAGCTGCTCTGCAGCCCGGTCAGCAAAGCGTTTGGGGCCGTGAGGGTGAAGGGAGGGGCTGCTGTGTGTGTGTTGCAGAAACTCAGCGTCACCGACGTGAAAAATCTGCTGGGGGAGAACCTCGGAGAGCTGAAGAGAGCGGAGCAGGAGCCCCTGGTGGTGAGCTGGGTGCGGAGACAGCGGCAGCGGGAGCTGGACTGCGTGCTGGGCATCGGCCTCGAGGGAGGGCTGCCCGAGCCCACGGGGACAGCCAGCCCTGCTGGCCACACCACCCCGGCCGCTGTCACCTCCCCTGTGCCCAGCACCCTGGACACTGTCACCTCCCCTGTGCCCAGCACCCCGGCCAGTGTCACCACCCCGGCCACTGTCACCTCCACACCCACTGTCCCCACCTCTCCTCACCCTGCCACCTCATCCAATGTCACCCCTGTGTCCACCACCCTCCCCACTGTCCCCACCACCCCAGCCAGTGTCACCTCCATGCTCACTGTCCCCACCCCTGCACCCACCCCCC
>WEIU01008010.1:0-12219 GCA_013389925.1 Aegithalos caudatus | reverse complement strand
ACGGCCCCGCCGCGGCGGCCGCACGGCCGGGGGACAGCGCCCGTGTCACCCTGATGTGCCACCCTGCCGTGCCACCCTGCCGTATCACCCTGATGTGCCACCCTGATGTGCCACTCTGCTGTGCCACCCTGATGTGCCACCCTGCCGTGTCCCCCTGCCATGTCACCCTGCCGTGCCATGGAGCATCCTGACACCACAGGGCGCAGGGGTCCCCCCTGGCCAGACCCCAAAATCAGCCCCCAGTGCCAGCGGGGGCAAGGGGAGGGATGGGGGGGCTGGCACTGGTGGCACTGGTGGCACTGCGGGACTGGATGGAAACAGCAGCGAGGGGAGAAGGTCTGGAGTGGTGCCGGACACTGGAACTGCTCCTGGGGGTCTGGGAGGGTCCCTGCTCCAGGGACAGGGTCCCAGCCCCAGTGTAGGAAGCCCCAGAGGTGCAGGGGGCAGGAGCTGAGCTGAGCTTTCCCAGTGCTGGGGCAGGGCTGGGCAGGGCCCCCACTAGGAATTGTTGAGGTTGGAAAAGTCCCCTGAGGCAGAGTCCAACCATTCCCCCAAAAGCCAAAGCCAGCACTGCCCCGTGTGCCCAAGTGCCACATGCCCAGGCTGTTACATCCCCTCAGGGATGGGCACTCCTGCCCTGAGCAGCTGTGCCAGGGCTGGACAGCATTTCCAGGAGAAAATTCTGCCAAATATCCACCCTGAGCTCCCCTGGCCCAGCCCATTCCCTCCTCCTGTCCCTGTTCCCTGGGAGCAGAGCCCGACCCCCCCGGCTGTCCCCTCCTGGCAGGGACTTGTGCAGAGCCAGAAATTCCTCCTGATCCCCATTTTCTCCAGGCTGAGGCCCTTCCCCAGCTTCCTCAGGAACTCTCCAGCCCCATTCCCTTCCCTGGACATGCTCCAGCCCCTCCATGTCCTTCTTGTCCTGAGGGGCCCAAATGCCCCTTGTGAGGAGGGAATGGCACTCACAGGCAGCAAAACCAGGGCTGAACCCTCTCTGCTCTCCTTACACAAAAACTCAGCTGCCACAAAAACCCTGGGGTCCCCAAAATGCCACCCACTCACCCCAGGATGAGGTAGAAAGACATTTCCAGTTGGTTGACCTCAACCTCGAATCCAAACCCAAGAAATGAATAAATCTGTGAGTATAAGAACCTCTGTTTCCAGCAGTTATTTATTTCCCCTCTGCCCAGCCCTCAGTACAGTCACACTGGTGTGGCAGCACAGCCTCCCAGGAGACACCACAGCTTTAGGTGACACTTTTCTTTCTGAACTGCAGAAAATTCAGCATTTAAAAGCAATCTGAGACCTGGTGCCACCCCACATCCCTGCTCACCTGGGGACAGGTAACAAACAGCTGCTCAGCTGCCCGCTGCAGGGGTGTCCCCAGCTCAGGAGTGGCTGTTCCTGCATTCTGAGCCACCAGGCAAATCCCTGCTGGATTTGGGCTGGCATAGGGCACAGGGAAGGGCAGGGCCATGCANACGGCCCCGCCGCGGCGGCCGCACGGCCGGGGGACAGCGCCCGTGTCACCCTGATGTGCCACCCTGCCGTGCCACCCTGCCGTATCACCCTGATGTGCCACCCTGATGTGCCACTCTGCTGTGCCACCCTGATGTGCCACCCTGCCGTGTCCCCCTGCCATGTCACCCTGCCGTGCCATGGAGCATCCTGACACCACAGGGCGCAGGGGTCCCCCCTGGCCAGACCCCAAAATCAGCCCCCAGTGCCAGCGGGGGCAAGGGGAGGGATGGGGGGGCTGGCACTGGTGGCACTGGTGGCACTGCGGGACTGGATGGAAACAGCAGCGAGGGGAGAAGGTCTGGAGTGGTGCCGGACACTGGAACTGCTCCTGGGGGTCTGGGAGGGTCCCTGCTCCAGGGACAGGGTCCCAGCCCCAGTGTAGGAAACCCCAGAGGTGCAGGGGGCAGGAGCTGAGCTGAGCTTTCCCAGTGCTGGGGCAGGGCTGGGCAGGGCCCCCACTAGGAATTGTTGAGGTTGGAAAAGTCCCCTGAGGCAGAGTCCAACCATTCCCCCAAAAGCCAAAGCCAGCACTGCCCCGTGTGCCCAAGTGCCACATGCCCAGGCTGTTACATCCCCTCAGGGATGGGCACTCCTGCCCTGAGCAGCTGTGCCAGGGCTGGACAGCATTTCCAGGAGAAAATTCTGCCAAATATCCACCCTGAGCTCCCCTGGCCCAGCCCATCCCCTCCTCCTGTCCCTGTTCCCTGGGAGCAGAGCCCGACCCCCCCGGCTGTCCCCTCCTGGCAGGGACTTGTGCAGAGCCAGAAATTCCTCCTGATCCCCATTTTCTCCAGGCTGAGGCCCTTCCCCAGCTTCCTCAGGAACTCTCCAGCCCCATTCCCTTCCCTGGACATGCTCCAGCCCCTCCATGTCCTTCTTGTCCTGAGGGGCCCAAATGCCCCTTGTGAGGAGGGAATGGCACTCACAGGCAGCAAAACCAGGGCTGAACCCTCTCTGCTCTCCTTTCACAAAAACTCAGCTGCCACAAAAACCCTGGGGTCCCCAAAATGCCACCCACTCACCCCAGGATGAGGTAGAAAGACATTTCCAGTTGGTTGACCTCAACCTCGAATCCAAACCCAAGAAATGAATAAATCTGTGAGTATAAGAACCTCTGTTTCCAGCAGTTATTTATTTCCCCTCTGCCCAGCCCTCAGTACAGTCACACTGGTGTGGCAGCACAGCCTCCCAGGAGACACCACAGCTTTAGGTGACACTTTTCTTTCTGAACTGCAGAAAATTCAGCATTTAAAAGCAATCTGAGACCTGGTGCCACCCCACATCCCTGCTCACCTGGGGACAGGTAACAAACAGCTGCTCAGCTGCCCGCTGCAGGGGTGTCCCCAGCTCAGGAGTGGCTGTTCCTGCATTCTGAGCCACCAGGCAAATCCCTGCTGGATTTGGGCTGGCATAGGGCACAGGGAAGGGCAGGGCCATGCAAACAGGCTGGGGACTCCAAGGGTGCAAGCAGAGCAAGCCTGGGGACAGGAGAGAAGCTGGATCCCCCAGGAGCCCCTCCCAGAGCCAGCCCAGCCCGTGGGGCTCCCAGGGACACCAGAACAGCACTGGCACAGCAGGGCTGCCCCTGGAACTGCTTTTAGTGGGGCCAGAAGCAACACTCAGAATGAAGTAGCAGCATGGAACAGCATGGAAGAAACACTGGAATCTTCAGCTCCTGCGTTTGGTCTCTGCTCCAAGCAAAGACACCTTAGTCCCACCTTCTGCATCCACATCAGGCTCCCACAAAAACAACAGGAGCTTCTTCCTAAACCTCCAGCTTTGATCCTGCCCTGCCTCCAGTCCCACACCAACACTTGCACAATGATCTGCAGGTGACACATGACAGCTTGAGAGACAGCAAGAGGAGGATAAATATTCTTCATCAAATATAAATATGCCGTAGAACATCTGAACGAGGGCAAAGTGCAATTTTTTTCCTTAATTAAAACAAAACAAAACAAACAACCCTAAAGAAAACTCGTCTCAACCACAACAGATGTGACTCCTAAAAGATCTGCATGGTCTAAGTGACATGGCAGTGCCATTGCAGTGCCATTGCAGTGACACTGCAGTGCCAATGCAGTGACACTGCAGGGACATTGCAGGGCCATTGCAGTGACAATGCAGGGACACTGCAGTGCCATTGCAGTGACATTGCAGTGCCATTGCAGTGCCATGGCAGTGCCATTGCAGTGACACTGCAGTGCCATTGCAGTGACACTGCAGGCAGGGCTCAGTCCTTGGGCACTCGGAAATTGTCCTTCTCCTTCCTGATGGCCCCCATGGCTCGCACAGGGTCGCTCTCCCCGGCGTGCTCCTGCACGGATTTCTCCCTGCCAGGAGGGAAGAGCAAGGTCAGGATGCAATCCCAGCTCTGGGATTCAGGATCAGCTCTCAAGGCTGCACTTCAGCATCAAAGACTGGGCTCAGGCACAGCTCATCAGGCCCAGCTTGCAGGCTCGGGGCAGGAGGGAACTGCAGCTGGATGAGGGAACAGGACACAGCAAAGCCTGTTCTGTCTCCTGAGCCAGGGAATGATGCTCAGCACAACCCTCAGAGCCAGGAATGCTCTGCCAGGACAGCCAGTGAGAGCCTTGGAGGCATCCAGACAGGGATGTGGGAGGCAGAGGAGTAATTCCCCCTGGGACAGTGGAATTCCCACAGCCCTCCCAGCAGCAGGGCTGAGCTGAGCTTTCCCAGTGCTGGGGCAGGGCCCTCACAGGGAATTGTTGAGGCTGGAAAAGTCCCCTGAGGCAGAGTCCAACCATTCCCCCAAAAACCAAAGCCACTACGTCCCCAAGTGCCACATGCCCAGGCTGTTACAGCCCCTCAGGGATGGGCACTCCTGCCCTGGGCAGCTGTGCCAGGGCTGGGCAGCATTTCCAGGAGGAAATTCTGCCAAATATCCCCCCTGAGGCCGTTCCCTCTCCTCCTGTCCCTGTCCCCTGGTGGCAGAGCCCCCCAGAGCCCCCCATCCCTACCTGACTCTCATGAAGGGGTTGTAGGTGAACTCCTCCCCGATGGTGGAGGGGATGGTGGGCTCCCCACTCTCGTACTGGGCCTGCAAGGAGGGGGACACTGCTGCTCCCAGCAATCCTGGGGAGCAGGGAGTGTCCTGTGCAAAGCAAGGAGTTTTCCAGGCAGGGAATGTCTCCCCCAAGACAGCAAACTGCCTGCTGTGGGCACAGCCAAACCCTGCTCCCCTGGAACACAGCACCCTGCAGCTCCTGCCTCTTAACTCCCTCTGCTTTTCCCCTCTCCTCCATCTCCTGTGTCCATGGCAGCATCACATCCAGGGGGAGGAGGAGCAGCTCACCTTGGCCCAGGCCAGCTTTTCCTGGATGCTGGGGTTGCTGGGTTCCACGTGCCGAGCAAACTTGAGGTTGTTGATGGTGTACTCGTGGCCACAGTAAACTCTCTGGGAAGGGCAAGGGACAGTGACACTGGGGGGGCTGCCAGGTACCACCAGCACAGCAGGAACAGCACACTCATCCCAACAGCCCCCACTGGAGACAGGCAACAGTGCTGGGACTCAGCAGGCAGGACAGGCTGCCAGTTTGAGAGGGGAGATGTTCAATGTCCCCTGTCCCAGCCTTTAGTGACCAGCCCTGCTCTTTCCCCACAAAGCACAAACACATTTGGGGCAGGCAAATCCCTGCAGCTCTCCAGCAGCACAGAATTCCTGCAAGCATTCCCTCCCTGCAAACATGAGTGTCTCTCTGAACAAGAGCACCCTGAGGGAGTTTCTCTGCTCCCTGTGCTGCTCTGGGCTGGCTCCCTCACCCAAAAGCAGAGTTTGGTACCGTTCTGGGGTCCAGGCTGCCCAAAATCTCGATCAGTGCCTTGTACATCTCCTCTGGGGTGCCCTCGAAGAACTTCCCGCAGCCAGCCACGAACAGGGTGTCCCCTGCAGGGGTGACAGTGGCATCAGCCCCACAGCAGGCTCCCCACAGCCAGCCTGAGGGCTCAGCCTGCTCCCTCACACAGCAGCAGGAGCTGGGGACAGCCAGGCTGTGCCACAGAAACGCCCAGAGCCTGGCCAGGCACACCCTGCCAGCACCCGTGGGCAGCCCCTGTCCCCTCCTGTCCCTCCTACAGGGGACAAGGGACACTTGCTCTTTGCTGTGAAATTCAACAAAGGTGAGTATTTTCTCCCCAGTGTTCCCTAAAATCTTGTTTAAGCCTCTTTCTCTTCCCTGTAGGAGCTTCTGTGATCTCTGGAGAACACAGGGATGAGGCAGAGCCCCAGGGAAGGGGAATCCTTCTCCCCAGAGCAGGATCCAGGCCCTGGCCACCAGCAGTGGAGCACCAGCCCTCTCTGACTCCCCTATTCTCTCCTCTCTCTGCTGTCAGACGTGGGCACAGATACATGGGAAAGCATCAGGGTTTGGGATCAGCCAGTTTGGCCTGAGACATGAAACCAACAGCTCTTTTTTTCCAGGAGAAAAAATAACAAAGCTGGATGTAGGACTCATCCAGGGCTCGCTCTCATGTCGCTGCAGGGTGTGCAGCCCCTGTTTACAAATCCAGAGATGTTTCCCCAGCTCCACTACAACTGCTTGGAAAGGGGAGCAAGCCGTGGATGCTGAGCAGCTGCCCTGGCAGGGAGGGACAGATGGACACCCAGAGCCAGAGGCACCCAGGCAGAGGGGCAGTTTCTATTTTTCCAGCAGGGGAACCTCCCAAACTCCTCACCTGTAAAAACTGCAGGTGGCTCAGAGCTATCTGGCTTAGTCACATAGTAACAGATGTGTCCCGAGGTGTGACACGGCGTACTGAGGCATTTCACACTCAGAGATCCCACCTGGGAAAAGGCAGAACACTACAGCTGAAGCTGCTGTTTGCTGGCAGGGGCAGGCTTACAGGAGAATTGCTGCTCTTTGTGCCCTAAAGCTCTTAAATCTGCCCCAAACTGGCCAGGAAGCAGCAGCTCTGCTCCTGGGAGAGCCCAGGGAGGGAGGCCTGTGGCTGTTTCCTCCAGGCAGGTGTCCTGACAAAGGGAACTGCCAGATCCTTTCATTTCCATGCACAGGGACTCAAAACTTGGTTGGCAGCAAGAGCCAACACATCCAGAGCCAGCAGAGAATCCCAAACAGAGCTAATGGAGCCTGAAAGGAGCTCCAAACAAAAATGGAGCTGAAGGGGGGAACTGGATGAGCCTGAGGAGGGGGAAAGGATTGAACACAGCCTCGTGTGCCCACCTGTCCCTGCTGCTGCCCCTCCAAGGGTGCACCCCGGGCCAGCAGTGCCCTTCACGCCTGCCTGCACCTGGCACAGCAGCTGGTGTCACCTGCCAGCTCTCCTGCCAGCTCTCCTGCACACAAACAGGCTGCTCCCGGCAGGAAAAACCCTGCAGGCAGCTGGCACTGCTCTCCTCACCCCGTATTCCAGCTGTCATTCCCACAGGAATGCTTGGATCTGGTCAGTGCTCCTGGCAGAGCACAGCCCCTGTCACAGTCACACAGCCCCTGTCACACAGTCCCTGTCACAGCTCCTGCCCTGTCACACAGTCCCTGTCACAGTCACACAGCCCCTGTCACACAGCCCCTGTCACACAGCTCCTGTCACAGTCACACAGTCCCTGCCACACAGCCCTGCCCTGTCACACAGCTCCTGTCACACAGCCCCTGTCACACAGTCCCTGTCACAGTCACACAGCCCCTGTCACACAGCTCCTGTCACAGTCACACAGCCCCTGTCACACAGCCCTGCCCTGTCACACAGCTCCTGTCACAGCCCCTGCCCTGTCACACAGCTCCTGTCACAGCCCCTGCCCTGTCACACAGCTCCTGTCACAGCCCCTGCCCTGTCACACGAGGCACAGGGGTCTCAGTTCCCAGGGCTGGAAAAGGGGGAAAGCTGCACTGAACCTCCCACCACATCCCAGGTGTGCTCCAAGGTCCCAGAGGCGCCCAGCCCGGGTGGGGACACAGCTGTGACACCAAGAGGGGGTGCCCAGAGTCCTGCAGGCCCCTCCCTTACCTTGAGGACTGTCAGGTGGGACACCTTCTGTGTCAGGGCCCCCACCCTGCTGTCCCCCCCGTACACGTGCAGCCCCGGCTCCATCTTCACCAGCTTCTCATTGCCTCCTGCATGGTCCCTGCAAGGGGAAAATGGGATTTGGGGAGGAAGGAACACACATTTATGGTCACTGTGCAGTGGTAGGATCCAGGTGATCGTTTCTGCCCCACCCCTCTCCCAGGATCTGTCAGTGCTCATATCCAGGGATGGGCCATGTCATGAGTGGAGATCATTTCTCCAGTAATTAGGGCAGTGAGGGGGAGAATCAATCCCTGACACATCCATCCCAGTGGGAAACAGCAGCCTGAGGGGCTCCCAGTAACCTCCCCAGTAACTGGGGCAGGGAAGGCATGGGCTGAGTGGAAAATGTACAACCCAGCATCCCAAAAACCAGCAGGGAGCAGGCAGAGACACAGCTCAGCACCCCCTGTACTGCTGGTTTGCCCAGCTCAGGGCTGGCTGTTTCACTCTCCAGCCACAGAGGTGGCTCCACCCTGACCCACAGACAGGTTACTACAGAAAAATGTTCATTTTCCATCCCTGGTGTGCACCTGGGATGATCTCCCACAGTGCTGACTGCAGGACACCTCCCTGGCCTGTGCTGGCACCTCAGCACCAGTGCCCAGCTCACAGCACCTCCCACACCCCACTGCTGCCTCCACACCCTGCTGCTGCACTGGCTCCCTGGAAAAATCAGGATTGGAAAGGTGAAAAGGGAAAAGTGTCCCTGTGGTGTGCACAAAGCATGTGGTCAGAGCAAGGCCAGAGGAACCTCCATGTCTCCTGCTCCTGAGGCCCTCCTGAGGTCTGATCCTGCTCCTCACGCCCCAGCTGCTGCTCAGAGATCCAGGAGATGTCCCTGATGCCAGGGAGCAGCAGCTCCTGGCTGTGTCTGTGTCAGGAATCCAGCACAGGGTGGTTACCAGTGGTGGTGGGTGGTCAGGACAGTGGTCAGCTTCACGCCGTGCTTTTTGACTGCATCCAAAACCTGCAGGATGGGACAGAAGCAGAGTCACAGCAGCCAGGGGAGGAGCTGGCAGCAGCCCTGGGCTCACCTGGGTTCACCTGGGCTCACCTGGGCACCAGGGGTGACAGCCACCCCAGCAGGGAGGCACAGGGCAGCACACCAGGATTCTGAACAACCCCAAATCCCATTTCCTCTTCTCTGCCCTACATCTAATTAAGGCCAAAATCCCAAACCAGGTCAGTAATCCCTGGGGTGAGTGAGGGACACAGTAACCCCTGAGATGAGGGACACAGCAATCCCTGGGATAAGGGACACAGCAATCCCTGGGATGAGGGACACAGCAATCCCTGGGGTGGATGAGGGACACAGCAATCCCTGGGGTGAGTGAGGGACACAGCAATCCCTGGGGTGAGTGAGGGACACAGCAATCCCTGGGGTGGGTGATTCCTGGCTGTCCCTGTGCACAGGCAGCATTTCCTGCCTTTCCCCCACACCTGAGGCAGCGTGTGGCTCCTTCCCTCCTGGATGAAGCAATGGAAGGACATCCCAGAGCCCAGGGAGCTCTGTTACCTTCTGGGGCTGCACGGGGTCCACTATGGCAGCCTCCCTGGTGTCCTGGTCGATGAGCAGGTACATGTAGTTGTCAGTGAGGGCTGGCAGGATTTCCACCTTCATGTCGGCCTGGCTCACTGCCCTGGGCTCCCTCAGCTCGTGCTCCGTGTGCAGGAATTTACCTGGCAGCTGTGCTGGACCTGGGCAGCCCAAAGCAGCCAGAGCTCAGCCCTGGGAGGGGCACAGGTGGGACAGGGCAGGGCAGGTGGCACAGCCCAAGGACAGCCCAGCCTGGCCCCCGCACACAGGAGCACAAACCTCGTGCCCCTCAAGGTCTGCCCCGAGGAGGAGAGGACACTTTGCAGGGAAAACTCTGTACTCGGATCAGACAGGGGATTTCAAAGAGCAGGAAAGCAGAATGGAGCTGGCCAAAGGTCAGCCTGGGACAGTGACTTTGCAAAAAAGGCACAAAGGGCACGTTAGAGGCAAAAAAACAAAAAAAAAGGAAGGAGGGAAAAAAAAAAAAAAAGAGAAATACATAAATACACAGACTGCTCTGACAGAAATATCCAGTTTGTTACTGGGGGAAATGTCCTGCAGAGCACAGGGAGAGAAGCCAGGCTCTCCAAGGCTCCCTACCTGGCCAGGTAAGAGGCACACTCAGGGCTCCTGCTCACGCCTGCCCTGATGCAACACCAGTGCTTCTGTGTTTGCTTTTGGTTCAATGTTTAATCAGATGCAAGAAGCAAAATTCCAGATGCAAATAACCTGGGCTCAGTGCACAGGCACACAGCTCTTCAAGAAATAACCAACCCTAAGAGGTTTTACCACCCAAATAAAGGGAGGGAAGCAAAGAGAAGGAGGTCTGGCCTTGCTGGGGCCCTGCAGCTCAGACCTGAGCTCAAACACTGGCAGGGAAAGAGGTGCCAGTCCCAGGAATTGCTGCCTGAGCACCCCTGAGGTATTTGCACAGCCCCTGAGGTGTCTGGGCTGGCTCAGACACATTTTATCCTGCACCACTGTCTCTCCCAAAGGCTCCTGACTTTCCTGCTTGGCCACCTCCCTCTGTGGCACAGGGAGGGGTCCCCTGACCAGCCTGTCCCTCTGTCCCCAGCCTGCCCAGCCCTGATAAGAGCAGCTCTGCAGGAGCCCCCCAGTGCTGCAGATCTGCTCCTGCTGCCAGCCCAGCCCAGAGCTGTCAGGGCCCTCTGGCACAACCACCCTGCCCACAGCTTCTTCCCCTTCTGCTTCCCCAGCCCTGCTTAAATGCTCAAAAAACAAAACCAAACCCAAGGCACAACAGAACAGGCATGCACTGGGTATTTACAGGATTGGGAGAAGCATCCCTACCTGCAGAGTGCTCCTCTGGAGAAGACTCCTTTCAAAAAAAGAACACAAAAAAGCCCTTACTATTCTTTGATGGGGAAAAAAAATGCCTAGAAAACAACAGCTTGCCAACAGGGAGAACTTTGGGATGCTGTCAGTCACAAGAGTTATCTATACTGGGTGTTTGTTTGCAGGCCAGACACCAACTAGGAAAAAAAATTACAACCAAACAAAAGAAAACAACCCAACCTTAACTTCAACTCAAAGGAATTATTCACATCCTTCAAATGCCTCTTTCCTATGAACCATCTCTAACCTTGGCCCACATCCCACAGTCTCTCTGAGTGTGTAATTGGCAATTCTTACCAAACAAACAAACAAGCTGCACCACATAAGGGAATGTTTTCAAACATGTAATTTCAACAAAGGAACGAGAAAACATCCACCAAGAAGGAAACTCACGTGCTGTCAGTTGCCATCTGCAGCTCAGCTGCACCTCAGGAGCAGAGCAGGGAGTTTCTCAGAGCTGTGCAGCCCAAAGGAGCCCCCCGGGTGATGCTCAGCCCCTGCTCCTGCCCAGCTCTGCCTCAGATCGCTGCCACACACGCAGCTCTGCCCAGAATTAATGCCCAGTGAGTTCATTCTGGCTCAGCGCTGTCCCACACCCTCCTGACTGCACGCCTGGAGCGGAGGAGTGGGAGAGCAGGCTCTGAATCACCTCTGCAATGGTTCGTGAGCACAGCTGGAGCAGCCGAAAGGAAAGGCTTTGCAGCTGCAAGTGTTAATGTCAGCACAGAAACGCGTCCGTGCTGGGCACTGACAGCAGGGAGGCTTCCTCAGAACCGAGCTGCTCCGTGCATTCCCTCCAGAACGTTTGGGGTTACTCCCTTTATTACATAAAAGAGTGGAAAATTCCCCTTTCGAGCAGGGCTGTCAGAGATGACTGCACGCCCAGCCGCTGCGCTGCCTCCAAAGAACCACGTTCACGCAGGGGTTTTTTGGATACCCAGCGAGTTTGTGGCTCCAAGAAACGGGGGCAGCTCCCACTCCGGGCAGCGTGGAAGGTGCAGATCCCGGGAATTCACTCGGGAGCTGCCCTTGCTCGGTCTGACATTGCCACACCGCAGCCGCAGCAGCGTGTGCGGGTCGGGCAGAGAACCCCGAGCGATTCTCGCTCATTACAGCCGCCTCTTAAAACCCGAGAGATGCAAAACCATCCGGGGAGACCGCCCAGAGCGCCCGGCATCGGCTGGGAGGATTTAGGCCCGAAACGCAATCGCAACGCTGGGGCGGAGCGGGGTTGGTTCCATCCCCAGTACGAGCTGTCACCCTCCGAACGCAGCCCGGCCGCCAGCCCCGGCCCCTCCATCCTCCTCCCCGGGCACTGACCGGCGCTCCGAGCCCCGGGGCTCCGTGGGGAACCCCCCCTCCCCGGGGCCGTTCTACTTCAGGTAGCCTCCTCTCCGGCTTTGATGCCATCCTACCCCGACTTCTCGCCAGCCGCGGCCAGCTTGTGCTTCCCTCTGTTCCTAAGGAAGAGGCTTTTTTCCCCCCGCACCCAGCGCGGATGCTGCTTTCCTTTCGAGGGAGGAGACCCACCTGGGTTTCTCCTCTCCCTTTTCACCTCCGTGGTGATCATTCCTTAGTGCGGGATGGAGAGACGTTTCTATTTCAATACGATGCGGCGAGGAAGGTGGGGAATCCTGGGTAGCCAGGGCTCGGGAAATGCCCCTTCCTCTCTCGTCCTCCTGCTCGCCCTGGCACAGCACACATTTGGGCAGCAGCACTCCCTTTTCTGTCCCTTTGGCTGATCCTTCTCTTTGGGCATGGGA
>WEIU01008008.1:32163-42878 GCA_013389925.1 Aegithalos caudatus | reverse complement strand
TTTTTGGATTGGTTTGGAGTAGAGACTTGCTGTCTAACATAGGTGATAGGTACTGGTAATCTTTTGTAAATATAGTACACGTAGTACATAGTACAAAGGGTTAACACCGCCCTAAGGCCACGCAATCGTGTGGTCATCAGGCAGTCCGCGATGATCTGAGCTGCTGCAAGAACCTCAGCAGGGCGAAGCGCAAACGTATTAGATAACAAAGAATAAATAACCTTGAAAAACAGAGCAGACTATTCCTGGACTTCTTCTTTAGAACGGGGCTTGGGAAAAGGATGTCTTCTAATATCTTGGGAGTCATTTTCAATACAGAGACACTACTGAGAACTCTGAATCCTTTAGGAGATGCCTACATTAGAGTCAAAGGCCTGGTGAGGAAGTTAAGGCCCAATCCCAAAGGCAGTGTTGATGTATCAGCATAACATTGTGACAAGGACAATTAACTTTAGCTTCTCTGGGGTTTCTGCACTGGGTTTCTGCACAGCTTGTCGAAGATGTGAAGAAGAGATGTCGAAGAAGGCTTAACAGAAATATCAAGAAACATATTTGGAATATGTGGAACAGGAAAATTTCTGGAATGCATGTATTCATAGACATCATAATGACATTTTAAGACACGGAATCCTTCAGAGATGAATCTGTCCCAGTTCTAAAATCAGAGTCCTTCAAAATTCAGAAAACATTACTTTAAAAAAAATTCAATTTTCTGGAATTCCATTGCATTTCCTGTGTCATTTGCTCGGGGGTGACCCTGCTTAAACTGGAAAGTTGGACCCGGTGACACCACTGTGTTCCCTTCCAACTTGACCTATTCTGTGATTCTGGGTTTCAACAAAGTTCAGGGATATTAATACAAGAGTTATGTGCCTATTTTTTGTTCTACAGACTCAGTGGGGAGAAATCTTCATAAACTATCTCCACAGCTCCTTGTTCAGTGGTGTTCTACTTCAGCACCATTTTTCCCTAATTGGATTGCAATAAAAATGCTAAATCCAAGTATTTATGCAGCTACCATTCTATCATGGATCTTGTTTTCTTTTACTTTCCTTTTAAATGTAATGATAATAAAGAGTATAGATGAAATTTTCTTTAATATCTTTAAAGAAAGTATCCTTAATAGCTGTGTATTTAGGGAAACTGCAGTTTCTAAGAAAGGTTTTCTATCAAAAGAGGCACCTTAGAAAAAGACAATTTGCTTCTAAGATAACTGGGAAAAGGGTGATAAAGACTGCTATTCTCTCAAAGGAAGAATGGATAAAAAAAGTGGAATAACACTAAGATTTTCTTGCTGGAAGAGATAATATTTAGTAATAAAATCAGATAACATGGAGCTTTGTCAGTTTGATTTTTAGTTTTTTTTTTNTTTTTTAGTTTTTTTTTTTTTTTTTTTTTTGTAAAAGACAAAATTTTATAAGACTGAATAATATGGAACAGCTTTCTGGAATATATTTGCTGATAATGGAAATAAGGATGGCCTATTCACTGAGGTTACACACTGAGCAGTTCTTTGCTGTATTAAAATTACTGAGTCTTTCAGAAGTGAGCTAGTGCAGTATATGTAGGCATTCAGGTTCTGTTAGCCATTAAACTAAATAGAATACTATTTCAGCCATGATTTAGTTCAGTTAGATGGAGAAGTGGGCTTGGAGAGGTAATGGGTAAGAGTGGAAGTTTATATAAATATTTTTTTCCTTTTTGTTGTGTGGTATTTACTGTGATTTTAAATGCCTTATTAAGAGATCTTTATAGATTCCCCACTGATGTGATCCAGAAATGTTAACAGATTGGTCTGTCCTCAATGTTGATAATACAGATATTTGTAGCCCTGGCAGGAGGAAAGAAACAGCTATTAATTGGCCACTGATGAATGCAAATTCTTTCTTACAGTGAATTCATTCTTTCCTTGAAAACACTTGATGTGGACATCCAGACTGCCAATGCACTAGATCAAATAAAAAATATGATTTACTTGAAGTTAGCTGTCATGTCTGCATTTTATTGGTACCTCTTTTCCTTACTGATATCTCTGAAGTATGGGACTCATTCAGTGCAGATGTAATGGGGCTGATTTGATGCTACAGGAAGGGAAAAAGTAATGCTGAACCACTTTGTAGATCTAGATGAAGCCTACTAGTTGAAGGGTAAATTGCTATAGATTTTATGTTCCTCACTAGATTGTGATTTTCCTCTTTTTTCCAACTGCTCCCCTTTTCTACCACTGAGCTTGAAAGCATACCTGTCCTGCTCATTGGTTATGGAATAATGCACAACTAACTTGCCACAAAGGAATTCCTAAATTTCATTCAACTTCCATGCCTAATTTGTCCTTCAGTCAGTATTCCTTATGATTTTCCTCTCTGCCAGTAGAAACAAAAACCTAAACAAACAAACAAAACAAAACAAACAAACAAAAGAAACAAAGAAACCCTTTGGATTCCTAAGTATACCTATATTGCTTGTGAATGCTGTTTTCTGTTTGTTCACATTAGGAGTTATTCAAACACATCCAATTTTTTTCCAGATGATCATGAACTTCCATAGATGCTTCGTTTCTCCTGAGTGACCATAATTAGCTCCCCAGCAGTTATCTTGTAAGGGCAGTAAAGAACAGTTTTTAAGACATTTTTGCACTCTCAGCTCTGCTACAGCTATTGCATCAAGAGCAGTTTGTAAAGAGTGAACATATTTAAATTTAAAGTAGCTATAGGCTAGCACGTTACTCATCAGGTCAGCTGCCAGAAATTCCCCAGGCTGATGAATCGAGGGGTTTAGTGTCAAGTGAACTGTGCTATGTCCCTTTTTCTGGCATCAATATCTAAGTTAACGGTTTAGACTAAGGTTAGAAACACCCATGTGAATTGTACAGGCAGTTTCTGGAGGGTTAGGGACATTCAGCTGAGCCTGGGGATTTTAGTGCAAGTTATGCCATGCTAATTCATTCTTTAGGGTCAGGCAAGGAGGTGAGTAAAATCCACATGTAGCAATTGCTCTAAATACTCACAGGAAATCACTCTTGTGTTGAACACCCTGGCTGCAATTTTAAAAGCACAAATAACTTTCTGCAGTTACATTCAAATAAGGCATATTGATGTTCAGCAGCAGTAACAGGCACTTAGCAGGAACACTTTTAGAATTTCATGTGACTGGCTTTGTATTATAACACTTTTAAGTATCTCAAAAGAGGAATTTTGAAGTATACTATAAAAAATCCTTAACAAGAAAGCTTTAATGTATTATACATTTGATGGTATTAAAAGTAAGCTCCAGTGTCTTTCCTTGAAAATTTACAATATCCCAGAGAAATCTTCAACATATTATGTCACCTAAAAGTTTCTCAAAGTATATCAAAATTAAGAAACATCACACTTAACAGAAATATTTCTCTTCACTGAGTCACAGAGACTTTTTTCTTTTTTAACTATTTTTACAACATAAATCTTTATCTGAAACCTCTGTCTTCTGTAGCAGAAAACTCTATTCATAAATGCTTATATCAATGTCTTCTTAATCCTTGAAGAACTTCTCTAGTGAAACATTTCTGCCCAATCAATCCTGATTCACTCCAATAGACATAGGAACTGAAAATACCTGTAGAGAAACTGGTGTCCAATCCATCTCTTGCATGGTTGTACTACTTTACTGATTTTTTAAAACTCATTTATTTTTCAGCTAACATGTCGAGAATGTTTTAGATATTTGCACCTGCTCAGAATCCAGTCTCCAGTCCTCTGTTGCTACTGATATCTGGAAAACTTTCCTCTCCTTTTAAAAGGCTAGTGCTTCAGAGGTGGTACTTGTTTGTAGGCAGGGATTAAAATTAATAGATGATCTTTAAATGTCCTGCTAGTCTGGTCTTCCTCCTTTTCCAGAGCACACTGCTTAATGGATTTAAATTTATCTCCCATTCCTACACAACTCACACGTAGATCTGTAAGTGGTATAAGAAAGTCAGTGCTGCAGGACCACCACAGTTCTGGATGTTATCATTCAATACACTCTGAAATTCATTGTCCTTGTTTTTAGTTCATGGATATACTTAACTGTATTTACAACAAAAATCTTTCCATTCCCTTTAAAAGCTTGGCCTAGCAACACTTTATCTTTATGTACATTGCATAATTTATAGCTTACTGGGGTTGGCAAAGGTTTGTTCTCATTTCCTTTTGTATTTGAGTCATTAACCAATAATTTACACCAAACCCCCATACAGCATTCATGCACCTTAAAAAGCAGCAATGCATTTGATAATAGTCCAACAAAGTGGAAGAAAATATGATCAGTTGATCTTGAGAGTATATTTAAATGAGAAAAAATGAGGTAGTTTTTATTTCTTTAGAGAGGCTAATCTATAAAAAATGACTTCAAAAAGAGAGAAGATATTCAGTGTGTGGTTTCTGGGTAGTTGCTTGAATATGTATGAACTGTCAGCATAAGATCACTCTGTGATGGCTGAAGGAGAAAGAGAAAGACAAGAAGATGAAAAGAAAATGAATTTCAGAGTGTATTGAATGATAACATCCAGAACTGTGGTGGTCCTGCAGCACTGACTTTCTTATATCACTTACAGATCTATGTGTGATTTGTGTAGGAATGGGAGATAAATTTAAATCCATTAAGCAGTGTGCTCTGGGAAAGGAGGAAGACCAGACTAGCAGGACATTTAAAGATCATCTATTAATTTTAATCCCTGCCTACAAACAAGTACCACCTCTGAAGCACTAGCCTTTTACAAGGAGAGGAAAGTTTTCCAGATATCAGTAGCAACAGAGGACTGGAGACTGGATTCTGAGCAGGTGCAAATATCTAAAACATTCTCGACATGTTAGCTGAAAAATAAATGAGTTTTAAAAAATCAGTAAAGTAGTACAATTATTTTTAATGCTGATCAATTTGCTCTCTCACAAAGGTTGCTTAATGTGTAGCAAGAGTATTTATTATCTGATAAATTCGTTTAATTCCCTGCCTATATTTCTGATACTGTGCCTCCTTCCTTTTTTACACACCAAAACTTTTACCATTGTTCTTGTAAACTTCTGGGCAGAGAATACCTTGCTCTTCAGAGCTGTTCAGTATCTGTTACCAGAGGGCAGGGTGACTGCTCTGATGTTTGCTTTCCACTGTCTGCATACTTGCTTAGAAAAATGAAAATGCCATATGTGTAAACCCAGGAGCTTACTGTGGTTATAACTGAAGTTTCAACACACTAATGTGAATTCTTAGTAGTCCAGGCAGGATTATAGAAGAAAGGAATAATACTGTAGAATCAGTCCTAATATGAATAAAACTACCTTTTCCATACCAACTGTTCAACAGTTCAACAATGAAGTTCAACAAGGGCAAGTTCTGGATTCTCTACCTGGGAAGGGCTAACCCTGTATGTATGGACAGACTGGGGGATGAGATGATGGAAAACAGTGCCATGGAAAGGGACCGGGGGGTGCTGGTCAGTAGCAAACTGAACATCAGCCAGCAGTGCCCTGGATCCCAAAAGGGACATCCCTGTCCTGGGGGCATCAGGCCCAGCACTGCCAGCCAGGCAAGGGAGGGGATTGTCCTGCTCTGCTCTGAGCTGGGGAAGGCTCACCTCGAATACTGTGAGCAGTTTTGGGTACCTCAATATAAGAAAGGTCTTAAGCCACTAGAGAGGGTCCAAAGGAGGGCTGTGAGGATGGTGAAGGTCCTTGTGGGGAAGCGTGTGAGGAGTGGCTGAGGGCACTGGGTCTGTTCAGCTGGGGAAGAGGAGACTGAGGGGAGACCTCAGTGCAGTGACAGCTTCCTTGTGAGGGAAGAGGAGGGGCAGGCACTGATCCCTGCTCTGTGGTGACAGCAACAGGACCCCATGGAATGGGCTGAATTTGTGTCAGGGGAGCTTTAGGTTGTATATCAGGAAAAGGTTCTTCCCCCAGAGGGTATTTGGGCATTGGAACAGCTCCCCAGAGAATGGGCACAGCATCAATCCTGTCAGAGTTCCAGAGTATTTGGACAATGCTCTCAGAAACAGGGTGAGATTGTTGGGATTCCTACACAGGACTGGGATTTGGACTCAGTGATCTCTGTGAGTCCTTTCTAACTCAAGATATTCTATCATTCTATGATTCTGTGATCTAGTTAAAAAAACAGCCTGCAGCACACAAATAGAAAATAAAACAAATTAGGCAATGGCCTGTTGCTGGAAAACACTGTTTCAGCTTAAGTACTTAAGACAAAGCCCCAGGCAAGAGAACACAAATTCAGACAAAGTGAACTAGAACAACCCTGCTCCTGAGGTTCTGCAAACCCACTACAAAGCCTGTTATGAGCAGTAGTAATATTGTGTTTACTGGGCTAGAGTGCTGCAAAGTGATATTCACAATAACTCCAGAACTACTTTATTAGATCCAGGTTGCAGGAGGACAGTCACAAAAATTGCAGTCCAAAGCTGAAAAATTTTTATGACTTCTAAAGGAGACATGAAAAAGCCTTGGAACACCCATATGAAAGATGAAAAAAAAAAAAAAAAAAAGAAAAAAATTGACCAATGCAGGAAAAAAATTCTNAAACTGGAGCCACATAACCCAATAAAGCTGACCTGATCAAGGACATTTTCCATTGCTATCCTATGGTCAATTCTTTCAGGGGCAGAATTTCTTCTCTGGACAACTGCTCTTTTACATGTGATTGCCTGCAGCATCTTCTTCTAGGCTTCTGCCTAGAGGTTTCTATTCTTGGGCAGTTTTTTTCATGTAGCTGCTGCCTCAGGGACACTGTGAGGATAAGTTTATTAAGGCTTGTAAAGCATTCAGATGGTATAATAAGAACAGCCAGATAAAAGTCCTGCCAAACAATGTAAGCAGGATATATCAGGCCTTTGGAATTATTTTTCAGAAATGCATTTGTAAGACAAGAGCTTGTGTTTCCCTGAAATACTCAGCATTTAAATTTGCTACTGTATAATCAGTTCTGCACACTGACAAATGAAAAGTTAAATGCTTTGGGGAGAGCATCATAACTAACCAGTGAATCACTTATTTACAAATACTTTCTTCCTCTTGAGCAGCTGCAATGTTGATTGATCTGAGACTCCATCAGACAGTGAGATAAACCTACAATCATTATATGTTGCTCCAAAGCCTGTCAAAGCCAATGAATCTCTTAATTGACTTCCACGGGCTTTGGAATAGCCTCCACCTGTGTAATCTCTAGAAGCTGTCAAGAGACATTGCAACATTTCGCCTCTATTACTCATCAACAAGAAGGAGGAAAATCACTGAGAAACTTTTTTACTTTTGTACACCAACCCAACTGAGATGCAATGTTGCATGGGGAATACTGGAGACAGAAGTGGTAATGAAAACATGCCAGTGACAGAATAGTTCCAGTGTGAATTATCAAAGATGGAAGAGATATGGTGAAGCTGAGGAACAAATAACTTTAAAGAAAATGTGCAACTTTAGATGGTGAAAGAGGTAGTTCCAGATGTGACACAAAGGACTGCACAGTGGAAAAACTGACTTTTCAAATTAATTGTCTTTTCCTGATCTAATAATCTCAAAAAGGTTCTTTCCATCTCTGTATCTTCTTATTGCTTTGCATTTATGCTGTATTTTATCCTTTTCTTGTAAGTTTATTTTTTGGGGTTTTGTTTGTTGGTTTTTTGCTTTCAGGTATCATATTTTTTCCACTTTTTTTTCTGAAGTTTTGTTGGCATTTCTCTTCAAGAAATAGGGAATTTCCAAAAGAAATGACTACTAGATATTAGACTATCTGAATAATAAAAGGTGTTTACAGAATATCACAGCAAGATGTGTAAATATTAGATAGGAAAATTAAAAATAATAAAAAAATATCCTGGGACTGATGCAGTTTATAAAAATTATATCTTTGGAAATCAAGTAGATGGACTCATGCCATCATGCAGAATGAATGGATCAGGGCTATGATAGAAAATTTTTTTCTTGAAAAAAAGAAGCTTAGATGTATAGATAATCTTTAACCTCATGTACCTTAAAAGAACATTTTGAAACCTAATTTCCTTCCTCCCTTGTATTCATAGGATGTTTGAAGAGGCTATTCAGTACCGATCACTGTTTTATACTTTGAAATTAAACCTTATGTTTTCAATATTACTTGTCATTATTGGACAGGATAGACCTTCTCAGGACCTATACAGGTGATGGTTGAAGTCTGAAATTTTTGCAGGTATGGAAGAAATTAACCCTTTGAGTTAATTTTTTACTTTGCAGGGATTCTGCTCATGGATCTCATTTGTTACAAAAATTTTTTTCACTAAATCTCATGGAATGTGCTGCTGGCAGATCCAGCAGACTTTAGTAATGAAAAGAAGTTGTTATCTAAGACATTAGGTGTTTATTAGTCTTGTAACTGTAAGATCCAGCTATATTAACTCCTATTGGTGACCATTACTAATTATGTTATTACTTAATTCCAGTAGCATAACAGAAACTGCTCCCATCTGGCATTTTCTGATACGCAGGGTGGTGAACTGTTTGTTTAAGCTGATTAATAATAAGCTATTCAGAGCAGTTTCAATTTTAATTTTAGTTGGCCATGTCTAATCATTACTAGACTTAATAAAAGATGGACTTATTAATGGGAAAAAAAGGCTTTGAAAACTGCAACCTCAATAAAAATATATCAGTACAATTAGGTCATCTTCTGAATCTTCAATGATAATTGAAATGTTCTAAAATTAACAGTGCTAAAACAGGTGAAGAAGAAGACAGTGCAGGAAAAGGGGCTCTGAATTTCTTTAATGTATTATTAGATCTTTTGTGAGGATGGCTGAGGAGGAGGCAGAAAGCATCAATCAAAATCCTTGTATTTTGAGGTTATGGAAATCAAATAAAATGAAATCAAGTGATACTTCAAAAAGAGATGCTATGGGTTAAGAAGTTCCTTGCAAAGTACTATTTCTTGATAACTATGTGTGAGGTTGTAGACAAGATAGGCCCCACCTGCAGCTTTTTTAAAATGCTGTGGGTTTTCTTGACCATCTATTAAATCATGCAGTCTAGACACAGTTTAGCTGGCATAGAAACACTCCCTTTCATGTTGCAGAAGTTGATTTATTCATAATAATTTGTTCATACCTTAATATTCTAGAAAGTACTGACATGTGAAAGATCTGAAGGAGTTATTTTATTTTTACCCCTCCAGGAAGTTACACACTAAAGGATGCAAGACCCTTCCTCATATTTCATACTTTTGTTGCATGTATACCCAAATCTTTTCATCTCAAAGGAAGGTGTAAACTTAATTGAAATGCTTTTCATATGGGCATCCAAACAAAGGATTTACAACTGTTTTGTATGTAGTACTCAGTAATTATTAAATGATTCTGTATTGTGCTATTATTCTGTTGTTTATGAGTGCACATTGTTATTTAAATCTAGTCTGTTTTAGGAGGTGTAAGTTCAAAGACACTGTTACCTTTGGAGAAAATGTCTCTGTTCAGCAGTTGAAAATGTCTATGTTCAGTTTAAGGTTCTCAGCTCCATACAGATTGTTTACCTCATGTGTTCTCAAATAATTTGCCAAAAGATTTGAGCAAACAATTCATTATATAATCTACT
Source organism: Aegithalos caudatus (assembly GCA_013389925.1). Taxonomy (NCBI): domain Eukaryota; kingdom Metazoa; phylum Chordata; class Aves; order Passeriformes; family Aegithalidae; genus Aegithalos; species Aegithalos caudatus. The sequence continues at coordinate 33,300 of WEIU01008008.1, read as the reverse complement.
ATTTAAGAATGAAAGTAGGTTAAACACAGGTTGCCGACTTTTAATTCACTTTATCTGAGTACCTTCTCCATCACTTATTCCATACCACTTATGCTCAGGCTCCATATCAGCCAATACATCCTCTTTAGCCCCTCTTGCTCCCTTTCCCATCCTTTGATGTAATCCACAGGTTGGATTTTCATTGAGTTTGCTTAGTGTTTTGTCCATTGTGGAGTCCTCCTGAAACATATGAAGTTACAGTCCATGACTTAAGGCTCCATCTGTCACAGTGGTCACTCAGGACAAGAGGTGTGGTGTGTTATGTGGGGCTCTTGCACTGCTAAAATTAAGGTTTCGCCACCACTGACTTGGGTGCCTGCTCTTATGGCATTTCCTACACCATGCAACTCAAATCCTGCGTTCCAACAATGTAAAAGTGTTTCCATTACAATCTCCACCCTTTGTCCTTTTGGAACAGACATTTATATTCGTATATATGGTTTAATATTCCAAACATCTCTCCCTTTAAACCTTCTCTGGCCTGAACTAATCCACAGACTGCTGACCCTTAAAGCTGTTCCTGCTCCAAGCAGGGTCTTATCTTTGAGCCACAGTCTTGTCAGGGGTTTACCTGAGGCTCACATGTTCCAGAATGGTCTAAGCCATGGGCCATAGGTGGTTTGCGGCATCCTGCTCCCACCTGGACACAGCTTGCAGCACTTCCACTCCAGCAAACAATGGAGTTCCATCCTGTCCAGCACAGACACAGCAGAGGTGCTCTGGCCATCTGTCAACCCAGGCACATTACCATTGCCACTATCAGAACATTCCCAGGGACAGCAGAGAAAGGGGATGAGCAGTACAGCTCTTCAGTGAGCAGTGAGAGCAGAAAGCAGCTACTAATGAGCACAAGACTGACAAACAGGAAGGAAGGTGCATGGCAAGCATAACAGCCTGCCAACAAATCCCTAAACAGCACTAACAGATATAAATTCTATTCAGCACTTCCCAATCACATCTGTCATTACTTCAAACACTTTGGGGCAACAAAAGGAACTGTTGTGGTTTAACCCCAGCCAGAAACTAAACACCACACAGTTTTTTCTCCTCTCCTCCTTTAAATGGGAAGGAGGTGAAAAAATCAGGAGGAAAAAAAAA